>CAUYRT010012549.1:0-36697 GCA_963574885.1 Lepilemur ruficaudatus
GCTGTGAGCTAGGCTGACGCCGCAGCACTCTAGCCCGGGCAGAGTGAGACTCTGTCTCAAAAAAAAAAAAAATATTTTTGATAATTTTTTAAAACTAAGTGATTTTATATTCTGTAGCTATAATCTGAGAAGGGTGGAGCAGAAAGGCTCAGGCCTTATCAGAACCTGGGAGTTGATGAGAAACTGCCTCATGACAAACTCTCAGGGGAGATAGGGAGGCGAGTAGGAGCTGGCCTCATAGCAACTTAATACAGGCCTCCCATCCTCTTGTGTTCCAGGAGGGTCACAAAAGGCATTCAGCCAAGATTCTGCAAAGTTGTGGTTCAAGCCATTGAAGGACATGTGCAAGTTTTAAACCACAGATTACTTAAAATGTCCTTTATAATGACTAAGTGGTCATGCCTGGGATTGGTAACAAAGAGCCTAACAGTCTTGACACTTCATATGCCTCCTGATGTGAGGCAGTGGGAGTTTTGTCAATGTGATATTCCTGCCAGAAATGTTTAACCTGAATCTTATCACAAAGAAACTGAAGAATTAAGAATTTTGGATAGTGTGCAAGATCTGGCCTGGATTCTTCAAAGGAGTCAAAGTAATAAATACAGAAGGAAGCAGTAGGTAGGACTGCTTCTAGACTGAAAGAAGACTAGAGAGACCTAACAACCAAATTCTACATATGACCTCTTGTTGGACCTTGGGATTGCGAGTAGAGGTAGAGAAGGCATAATGTACATTTTTTTTGGAGACAACAGAGGAAATCCAAGTATAGACTATATACACTCAAGTCTATAGACATATAAAGTATATGTCTATACTCACTAGCCAACTATGGGACAATCTGAACATCAAAAAGAATAATTTTCTTAACTGCGGTAATGGTATCACAGTTATAATGGAATGTTCTTGTTCACAGGAGATAAATGCTGAAGTATTTAGGTTTAAGTAGTATGAAGTTTAAATTTTTGTTTTGGCAAAAAGTTAATGTGTATCTATAGAAAAGAAAGAAGAGGAACCAGTGTGGCACAACGTTCACAGTGAATCCAGGTCAGGGGTACCCCTGTTCACTGTACTATTCTTGTTTCTAAGTTTGAAATTTCTCAAAATAAAAAAAAATTCTACTGAGGAGCTTTTCACAACTTGTGGGACATGGGTTCTGGGGTGGATGGATTTGCCCATTTTCTTTTTATTTTATTTGTTTATTTATTTATTTATTTATTTATTTTTTGAGACACAGTCTCACCTGTTGTCCAGGCTAGAGTGCCGTGGTGTCAGCCTAGCTCACAGCAACCTCAAACTCCTGGGCTCAAGCAATCCTTCTGCCTCAGCCTCCCGAGTAGCTGGGACTACAGGCACGCACCACCATGCTCGACTAATTTTTTCTATATATTTTTAGTTGGCCAATTAATTTCTTTCTATTTTTAGTAGAGACGGGGTCTCGCTCTTGCTCAGGCTGGTTTTGAACTCCTGACCTTGAGCGATCCACCTGCCTCGGCCTCCCAGAGTGCTAGGATTACAGGCGTGAGCCACTGCGCCCGGCCTTTTTCTATTTTTTTAGTAGAGACAGGGTCTCGCTCTTGCTCAGGCTGGTTTCAAACTACTGACCTTGAGCAATCCACCCGCCTCAGCCTCCCAGAGTGCTAGGATTACAGGCGTGAGCCACCGCGCCCGGCCACTTCTGGTCTCTTTGTGTTGCACGTGACTCCCCACTGCACGAGGTCCTGGTGCTATTACTTGAATGGTCACATTTAGTCACTAGAGTCACTTCAGCCCACCCTGTCTTTAAAGATAGATACAACTAGGGTCTTTGTTGTGCCTTTCCCCCTATTCTGTTCTATTTCCATCTGAATTTCAAAATGCCCATCCATGCAGGGCTTGCTGTCCATGAATGTCCATACTCCCTAGGGCTCAGCAGATGGCACAGGGGCATGGAAAGAAGATGCTTCTAGATACTCTGGCTAGGAAATGTTCTTTTGCTTTCATTTATCGACTTCCATACAAAAAAAAAGGAAAGAAAGGAAAGAAAGAAAAGAAAATCAGCTACCATTTTGGAGAAGTTTTCTGTGATAGTTTCTGCTGCAACATTGTTTTGTTTGTTTTCCAGAGTGATATTGAGGTACCTTTGCCCCCAACAACTTGGTGGTCACTGAAATTCCTATGCTGTTTGGTAGGCTGGCTCATGTGCCCCTCCCTGAACGTTATAAAACTACCCTGTCTCGGAACCAGTGAACTTGACAAAGCAGTAAGCATTTTTTTCCTAATTGTTCAAAGCAACATTTGTGGCCCTATAAGTCATATGCTACATACCATTTGGCGGCATAAAATGACCTAAAGGGAGAGGAGAAACAGAAGGATATTCTTACAATTTATCAAGTTTGGGTACTATCTCCTAAAATAAAAATGGCAGCACTGTTTGTAAGAGGGTGGATTAACATCATGGAATCAAAGATTTGAAGAGAAGGCACTGACCAAGTCACTGAAACCCTCTGAGCCTTAGTTTCTTCACCTACAAACTGGAACTTGTATTTGAAATGTTGAACTGATTATTTACCTAACCTCTCTCAGCCCCAAATTCAGTCCTCTATCCTGCAAAGTTTATTTCCCAGACTCCTTTGCCAGCTCACTTCCTGTGAGTTTCTGCAAACAAGAAGTGCTAGAGGATTGTTGGAAGGCGGGAGGAGGGGAGAAGGAAGCTCCCTCCTGATTTTGCTGTTCTTGTCACCTTCCCTCCCATAGTGGCATTGGCTTACCATGCCTACCCAGGTGTATCAATGAAGACCTGAGCACCAGCTCCTTGGGGTCCCTCTGCTGACCTCCAGAGGCACCAGCATCAGCTGGCAGCAGCCCCTCCTCAGGTTTGGGTCTCAACCCTATAGGGGGGTCTCCTCCTATAGGGCCCCTTCTCCAACCTCTACGATTGTGCTCTGCAGTCTCAGGGGTGGTAGCTGCTTCCTGCAGTTACTACCTTGGTGTTTTCTTGGTGTTCCCATTTCCGTGCTCTGAGCCTACCAACATCCATATAACTGATTCTCTGTATTAAATGTCCTCTATTGGAAATGTTTAGTGTGATTTCTGCTTTCCAGACTAAAACCTGAGTGATAGAGTGTTTATGATCCTAGATCACTTCCTCCATCAGCTCCATTGCAGCCTGTATTCCTCTACTCAGGTTGTGCTGATTGAATGCTGGGCATGGGCTCACTACCATGCTAGGACTTGGCAACAAAGACACAGTTACAAATATATACCCAACAAGCCCTGACCTCCAGGAACTTACCACCTAGTAGGGGAGACACACATGGCATGCCTGGATGAAGGAACATGTTCCCTGAAAGTTCTGAGGAGGAGGAGGAGAAAGAGGAGGCACCCAAGGCTTTCAGAGGATTTGGGGTTTAGGACTGGGTGAAGACAGAGAGCCCAGACTCAACTCTACTATAATAAGGACTTCGGGTGGCATAACTGGCAGTGACTTTTCCCACTTGGTGGAAAGAGGTCCCATGGTTGAGACCAGAGAGAGATCAGGTTGGGAGGAGACAGAAGATGGAAGCTTTGGAGGCCGGAATGAAGAGTCTCTGGAGCCGGTGGAGACCCTGGGAGACTGATGGGCAATGAGGCTGCACACAGACATGGCCTCACTCCGCAGGGAGACAGGAAGTGATGGCAGATGGATGGCAGGGAGCAAGGCCCCTGGGAAGACACCTGAGTACTCTCAACGATGGGAATTGGGGCTCTCATTGTTCCCTTTCATCCAATACTGAGAACCCTCATTTCTTGGATGCCCACTATGAATTTGTACTGTTTGATTCACGTATATTATTCTCCTTTAGTCCTCACGTCAACCCTACGAGGTAATCTTGATTACACACATGGGGATACTGTTAATAATAGGTAAAGGAGCTGATACGTTTTCCAATAAGTGGCTGACTGAGATTCAAACACGGGTTCTACCTGACTTGAAATCTGGTGCTCTTGCCAGTCTAACCCACTGCCCTTGTAACATACAGCACGTCCTTCCAAAGGTGTTTATTGAATAGGATACCATTGAGGCTACCGTGACAAGTAGAAGGAGATGATGGGGAAGTCATTAGGGATAGAGAGAAAGGGATGGACTTGAGAGACATGTCCCACAAATTAGAGGAAAGAATCAAAAGAATTGAATGGCAATTCAATTAGTCAGGTTGCAAGTAACAGAAACCGACTTAACCTGATCGTTCTAGCAAAAGTCCCAGGGAGGAGTCTGATTCTTTCTCTTTGGGCCATCACTGTAGCTAAAGAGATACAGTTCTCTGATTGGCCATGTATGGGTCATGTCCCACCCCTGGGACCCAGGGAGGATGCCTGCTGTACAGAATTAGGCTGTGGAGGATTCCACTGGAACACTCGCTATATGACTCTAACATTTCAAGCCTGGTTAACTAGAAATGAGGTGCCACTAATGGAAAATAGGGATAATGGAGAGCAAGTCACTTTGGGAGGGAAATGTTGAGTTTGGGTAAGGACATGCTTGCACCAGCTCAACAAAGATGCACCTTAATCTTAAAGATGTCTAGTCATAACCTGAAATTGCTCCATGTTTTTTCAGAAAGTTTAAATTGGTTTAACTTTCAAGGTAAAAATGTGAATTCTAGGAATTTTGGAACATCCATTTATTTCAAATAGAGAGTGATTGGAAGGTTGAGGCAGGTGGATCCTTTGAGTCCAGGAGTTTCAGATCAGCCTGGGCAATACAGTGAGACCCCATCTTAAAAAAAAAGTAATATGAAAGGAACAAATAAAAAAAAAATGACTGAACTTACAGAACCTACGTACAAAGTAGGGTGAAGTTTTCTTCATGAATGCAAAAATTATTGGTCCAGGTAATAACATTATCATCTCTTCATAAATTTCATGAGTTCGCAGCATTGAACTAAAACAAGAGTTGGCAAATTTCAGCCCGTGGGCCAAATCCAGTCTGTCACTTGTTTTTTGTACAGCCTGTGAACTAAGAATGGTTTTTGTATTTCTAAATGCTTGGAAAACATCAAGAAGAAAGTAATATTTTGTAGCATATGAAAATTATATGACATTCAAATTTCAGTGCCCATAAATGCAGTTTTATTGGAATGCAGCTAGCTATTATGTATTCATTTATTTACATATTGTCTGTGGCTGTTTTGCATTACTAAAGCAGAGTTAGTCACAGAGACCACATGGCTTGCAAAGCCGAAAATTTTTACTATTTGGCTCTTTAAGAAAAATGTTTGCCAACCTCTAAGCTAAACCCCTGGAGTGTGAATTGGCATGTGGGGTTTTTACTGTCATACCTATGACTACTGGATGGTGACTAGACCACAAATCAGGCCAAAGACCAAGATGAAGTCTAGATTTTCATCAAGTAATCCACTTGATTGTGAATTTGGTGGTTGTTAAGAAACATACCCAAAGCTTGTTACAAAACGTGGATCAAATGGCAAAAACCTGTCTTGCTCTTTTTTTTTTTTTCTTTTTTAATGATGCCTGGCCCCTTTGCCCAGGCTGGAGTCCTAGGCTTGAGCAAGCAATAATCCTGCCTCAGCCCCTTGAGCAGTTGGGACTATGGGTGCTCGCTACCACATCTGGCTAATTTTTAACATTTTTTGTAGAGAGGGTCTCCCTAGGTTGCTCAGGCTGGTTTCGAACTCCTGGCCTCAAGTGATCTTCCTGCCTCAGCCTCCCAAGGTGCTGAGATTATAGCCATGAGCTACTTTGCTGGGCCCCTCTGTCACACTCTTAATACATCCTTGTATTTCTCTTGTTGCTCATGGGATCATCTCATATTTTTACAGACTGTATAGTTTACAAAGGGGTACCAAACTCACCATTGGTTTGAGCCAATATGTAAAATACTACGTAGTTAGCTTATGATAAGGCCTGATTTCTGGATATAACATTTGCCTGGGATTAGCTGATTAAAATATTTGGTAATAAGATAGTATACAACAAATGAATAAATTTAGGAGCCACATTACTTGTTAGATCAAGTAAGCACATCCCAAGTAGAATGAAGATTAGCTGTTTGCCTTCCAGTATCAGTTCTCCCTGTTTTAGTTTGGGAATGCAGCAGGCAAAAAGCAAGCTGCTTCCACCAAGTAACCCACGCTACACCAGCTAAGGGCACTCCCTTAGCTGATTCTATCAGAGCGATGCTCAGAAATTTGTCAGGAATGCTTCAAAGACCGACACTCTTTCCTACTGGAATTGAATGAGAAGTGGTTGGGCGTGGCTGTCATTTTAGGAACCCCAGAAAAAGCACCTCACGTTGCAGGTGGCACTGCAAAAGGAATGGTGAAGAGAGACATAAACTGTCTTTGGGACATGATTGAGTCACTCCATAGAGTGCTGCCTGATGTATATCAAGTTCTGCCCCAGACCTTTGAAATGTCGTGAACTAGTCAGCTCTCTTTGCTATTGAAGCCAGTTTGAATCTGGTTTTTATGTCACTAAAATACAGCAAGTAACAAAGATTCTTTTGTTCAATTTATTCATTCATTCATAAAACATTCTATGTATTTTTTTCTGACACCAAACGTTGAGTCTTCTCCAAACAACATCCACAACCAATTCTTAAACTGTCTGACACCAGCTCTGACACCAACTGCCCACAGTTAGCGTAGACTCCACAGGTCAAGGGCTCAATCCCACAAGGCTGCCCCCACTTCAGACGCCAGCCACACATGGGGTCCTCGGGCTACCTGCACTTCTTCCCAGCAGGCTACAAATTCAGAGGTCCATCCCCACCCCGCCCATGTCCCATAATTCCCTAGAACAACCCACCAGTTTATTATAAAGGATATAATCAGTAACGGCGGAATAGAAGCGGTGCATAGGGCAAGTTCTTGCAGGGTGGGGAGTGCAGCGCTTCCACCCCATCTCTGGACGTGCCACCCTCTCAGAGCATCCCTGTGTTTGGCAACCTGGAAGCCCCCAACAATGTCATTTGGAGGTTTTAATGGAGGTTTTGTTACATAGATATGGTTGATTAAATCATTGGTCATTGGTGATGGAACCCAATCTCCAGCCCTTCTCCCTTCCCTGGAGGTCCAGAGGTGAGGCTGAAAGTTCTAACCCTGCAATCACCTGGTTGGTTTTCTGGTGACCAGCCCCCATCCAGAACCTCCGTAGCAACCCCACCAGCCGTCTCGTTAGCATACGAGAGACAGTAAATTCCAAGTGTTTCAGGAGCTCTGTGCCAGGAATCAGGGACAAAACCCAAATATTTATTTTTTATTAGACCATGATTATTAATACATACACTTACTCTGATCAGATATTATACTCAGCCCTGGAAAGTACTCAATCTATGCCTTCAAGGAATTCACTGGTTGGGGAGGCCGAAGGGGTTCAGGAGGGAGAGCAGTGCAAGACACAATGCATCCTGTTTAAAGCAATTGGCTGCAAATAGAATCTTTCAGAATAATGGGCATCCTGGATATTTTTAGTCATTTCCAATAGTGACTTCACGAATACAGGAAAGACCTTATCCTTAGTGTCGCTCATACTTTTTACCCTTTTCTCAGACAATCCTCAAGATGTCGTTAACTAATAATAAATTAATCACAGCAAATCTACCCAACAAAAGAGTCCTCCCTTGAGGTCGCAATGTCTCCCTTCCATACCCAACTCACCACACTGTATATTTTATAGATTTTGAGACAAGTCCAAATTATATTTCCCTCATGCATCTAGGGATTTCTTTCTATATTATTTTTTAACAAAAAATTTCCTACTTTTTTTTTTTTTTCATGTTTTGTTCCTTTTACTAGACTTCCATTCACTGGAGTATGTAGCATTCTGCACCAGAAAGCTGACTGCCAGGAAATCTCCAGTTTGGCCACTCAAAGAAGGTTCTTTAGCTCAACTTTGCCAATAGCCCCTTGGATGTGTGGGACTTGTGAAGATGCCAGTTCCCAGCTGTCATGGCTGGGCTGTAGAGGTCATCCTACAAAGCCCTCAAATGTTGGGGGTGAGGTGGGGAGGGGTGTCAGCTCAGTTGTTGACCAGGATATCCAAGAGACAAATGAGGATGGAGTAATACAATTTTAACAATGACAGTGGCAAAGGATGTGTGGCTTAGTGAAAGAAGCAGAGTCTTAGTGTCAGACAGATGCAAGTTCATTTAGTGACAGGACACCTTGGCCCAACTACCAGGCATTTTGGACTCTTAGTTTCTTCCTCTGCAAGGTAGGGGTAAGACGTTCCTCTTTGCTGAGATGGGCGTACTAAACAAGCTGACATCTGTATGGTGCTTGGCCAGTGGTTGGTGCTTGATAAATGACTGCCATGTTTGTTTATGATAAACACCACACTATTCTATACTTGGTTATTGCATTGAAAAATTTCAAAACATGATAACATATTCAGCATCCTAGACTCCCTGAGTGCTAGGCCTGTGCTCTGTTTGAGCACCTACTATGTGCAAGCCCTGCAGGGCACACCAGTCAGACCAAGATGTAGCTCCTAGCCTCAAGAAGCTCACTGCCAGGGCTGTGGGACACTTAAATAATGACAAAGGACAAAAATGATCATTCAACACAGCAATAGAAAAGTTTTAAAACAAGAATCCAGGATGAATTGCTAAACATATTACACCAGTGTTACATAACCAAGAAGAAAGAGGAGTTGCAAGTCAAACCACTTCAGGCAATCTCAGTTTTCATCCCAATTTGGAACTTGTAGAATCCTTCCATTTTTTTTCAAGGTGGAAAAAGAGCTATTTGGATTCACTGACATCCTGTTTCCTAATGATTGGTCTTTCTGATTCAAAAGTTCTATCACCACTCTGATGTTGTCTCAGGGATGCAAAATCAAGGGGAAAATTCTCCACACAAAACAAACCTCAGATGTCCTAGAACAACCCTTCTGTTCCGAATTTGGTTCTTATTTTCAATTCCAAAAACAACACACAAGGCCTTAGAAAGTACAAACCACTTCATGTTTATGCATGGGACCCTGGAGAAGCTAGGATTTCAGATGGCTTTGATTGTGAATTGGCTGAAGAAAACAGTCCACCTAAAGTTACTTCCTGAAGAATCAGTTCTCCCCACCCCCACTGCACCTCAAACCTAAAGAAACCCCCATCCCGCATCAATTTACAACAGAGCACTTGACATGACTTTATTGGTATATCTTTCTTATGCATTTGACCAATCAAAATGATAATTTAGACAAACTGGAGATGGCAGAGTGCATTATCCGGCAATATCTCATTATTATGCAAAAAATCAGATATTCACAGCAACTGTCTCATCTATTTATTGTTTGGCTACTCATCTGGAAATTTTAATACTTTCTTCAGGGGCAGGGACTGGCAATAAAAAAATAGACCTATATATCAAACCTTTAACTTCCAGCCATCATTGTGTGCCATAATACAGATGGAGTGGCTATCAGCAAGCTTTACCGTGTTGGTTTATTTCCTTCAACAGAGAATGTGGATTTAAATGGGATAAAGCAACAAAGTGACTTAGGGCTAGAGAGCCCCTTGGAACCTTCTGCTCCCTTTGCAAGCAGAGGTAACTGGCTAGAGCTGGCCTCCCCAGGAATTGATGCCAGTCTTCCGAAAGATCAGAAGAGTGGGTTTGAAGATGGAATGAGAGTCGTTTAGGGTGAGGGATGACACCTCTGCATCTCAGAAAGTCTGTCCTTCATCGTCCTTCACATGTCAGTGTTTCTAAGGGTCCCTTCTCACAAGCAAAGAGCTTGCTGTATGCCGGGCGTTGTTCTAATTATCTCACAATTACTTTTTACTCTTCATCACAAGCCTTTAAGGTTAAGTGCTGGTATTGTTCCCATTTGATAGATAGGGAAACTGAGACATAGAGTGGTTACATGATTTGCCCAATTAGCAAGTGATGAAAGCAGGATTTTAATGCAGGCAGACTGGCTCCTGCATTTGAGCTTATAACCACTGTACACTGCGTGCCAGTTACACAGAGAGGAGTAGCTCTCTGCTTCTCTCTTTTCTGCACCAGAAAATAAATTGACAGGGAATAAGCTACAGCCCATCTGTGATAGAATCATCATAATACACTTGTTAAAGATCAGACTGTTAGACACAGATCAGCTGGTTTAGAAACTTTGCCAGTGAGATTCAGGAATCTGCGTTTTTATACTAACAAATTCCCTAAACCATTCTTAATCACACCAAAGTTCGAGAACCACCAGAATAGATTTTCTGGACTAGGAGTCAGAAAATAATCTGTGTTTGGGCCCCAAATGAGCCATATCTGCCCTACATACTACACAGAGTTGTTTGTGAAAATGAGATGAGATACAGCACGGGAAAGGAATCAGCAAACTCCAAATGCGAGCTGTCGTCAGCCTCACATTATTTCATGTGCGCGAGACTTGTCTCCTTGCTAAAACTATACTCTCCTCGATTAACTTTTGTTCTTTTGTACCCCTTAATAATTTGTGCCGTGTTGTAGCTACCTAATGGATACTGGCTTCGTTTAATACATTTTAAAAAATATGGAAAGTGAAAAAATAAAAATATATGATTAGCTCAATACATTTAAAAAAATGTGTAAACTGGAAAAAATAAAAATATATAAGCAGGTCCACAGAGTCAACACTATTATTTGTGATTATAGTGATCAAGGTTTGTATCCTGTCCTCCGGAGTCCATAGTGTCATCACGGACACAGTCACATTTGATTCCCACAAGTCTGCAGTAGATAGGGTAGTTAATAGCTATAGCTTTGTTTTCCGGGAAAAGATAAAACTCAGATTAAATGATTTGCCCAAATTAACCCAGTTAGTAATCAAATGACAATTTCCACAGCTTCTTGAGACCCCAAACAGCACAGTCAAATGACTTGCAATTAGAACAACTCCACCAACAAAATGAGAGATGTCACATTTTAGAAAAGGGAAAACCACTGCCATTGAGGAATATTATCAGGAGAAAAAAATGTTGATGACAGGGGGAAAAATGTTGTTTTCTTTGCATATGAAACACCATGATTTCTGACAGGTGGGAACCTTGTTTGAACTGTCTATTTGGCAGAGACAAGGTAAAAAGGGCAGGAAGATTATCTGGGAAGCTACAGAATTCCTCCCCTGCTGATTTATGAATTAGAACGTTCCCTCTGTAAAATTTCCTCCCATTTGAAAAAATTAGTAAAACTCTGGAAAAACCAAGATTCTACGAAAGAGTCAGAGGAATCCAAGCAATCTGCTTTCAAAACTATTCCTTTTGCAGTCACTCGGTGGCCAGGCAAGAAAAAAGGATATGGAACCACACAGGGTTTTCAGCACTTTTTACTTTTGGGAAGTGTCTCTTGGGCTCAGTATCACCCGCTTCAGCATCAATAGTTTGTCGAAGGCAATCATGGATAAGTTTCATCTGCTGGACTCAGTACAAATCCATTTAACACTCTAATATTCTTAAATTTTCTAGTAAAGTCTCTTTGGATGGTATATTGAGGTTTATTTGAGAACCCTTACTGATAGGATGGTGATTGTTTATTTTTCACTTTACCCAATGGGTTGGAGATATCCCTGTGTAATGGTCAGGACTAGGTCATCTCATAGCTTTGATATTGAGTAAGTCACAGTGACTACAGTGATCCTTTGAAAATGTATTAAATAAGTCAGATCATGCCAGCCTTTAGTCAAAGCTCTCTAAAGGGTTTTGGTGGAATTGATCAGCTGGTTATAAAATTTACATGGAACTATAAAAGGCCTAAAATAGACAAAATGATTTTGGAAAAGAAGAACTGGAGGACTTACGCTATCTGGTTTCAAGCCTTACCGTTAAGCTGCATTAATTAAGATGGGTGGTATTGGCATAAAGATAGACGTAAACCAAAAATAGACCCACACATGTATGGTCAATGGGTTTTCAACAAAGGTGCCTGGGTAATTCGATGGATAAAGGATAGTCTTTTCAACAAATGGTGCTAGAACAAATGAATACTTACATTAAAAAAACCTCAACCATTATCACGCACCATTCACAAAATATAACAAATTCGATCATAGATGTAAATGTAAAGCCTCAAAACTTCTTTTCCCAGAAGAAAAAATAGGAAAAAAAAATCTTTGTTACTTTGAGTTAAGCAAAGATTCTTAGAGAGGACACAAGAGCTTGAGTCACAAAAGGAAACAATGGACACGCTGGAATTAAGAAAAATGACAAGCTACAACACATAGATCTGATAAAGAACTTGTATTGAATATATATGAAGAACGTTTACAACTCAACAATAACAGACTAAAAATAATGGGCAAAAGATCTGAACAGACACTTCACTAAGAAAGAGGTCTGAATGGCAAATAAGCACTTAAAAGGCGTGTATTCAAAATATCACTCATTAGGGAAATGCAAGTAAAAATTACCTGATTTCAAGACTTACCATAAAGCCACATGCCTTAGCATGGCTAAAATTTAAAACCTGACAATACCACATGTTGATGAAGGTATAGGATGGGTGGAAGTCTCGTACATTGCTGACAGGAATAAAAAATGGACATCTACTTTGAAAAATAGTTGGATAGTTTCTTATAAAGTTAAATAGATACTTACTAAATGACCCAGAAATTCTACTCCTTGGGATTTACCCAAGATAAATAAAAACTGTGCATAAGTTCCCATATGTAAGTTTTTATAGCAGCTTTCTTGATAACGGTCCCAAACCGGAAACAACCCAAATGTTCTTCAACTGGTGAATGCATAGTACATCCACACAACAGAATATTTCTCAGTAACAAAAAGAATGAACTACTGATATATGCAATATTTGGATGAGTCTTCAAAGCATTGCTCTAAATAAAAGAAGCCAACTTCAAAAGTTTACGTGTGTGATTCCATTTATACGATATTCTGGGAAGGGCAAAATAGGATCCTATATGCTCAGCGGTTCCCAAGAGCTGGGAGTGGGGTCAGGGATTGACTCTAAGGGAACTTTTCGAGGTGGTGGGGGTGATCGTGGTGGTGGCGGCTATTCAATTGTATGCAGTTGTTAAAGCTTATCAAATGGTACACTTAAAATTGGTGAATTTTACACTCTGTATGCTATTTTAAAAAAATCCTTCCAATGGCTCAGATTTCCCCCAGAGCAAGTGACTCTGTATAAGCCAACAGGCTCCCCAGGCTCTGACCCTACCTCTAGCCCCTCCCTCATCTCATCCACTCTCCTTCTTGCTCCAAGAGCCTCCTGGCTATGAGGCCTCCTGAAACCATGCAGGCACACGTCCTCTCTGGGCAGCGCACTAACTCCCTCTCCGTCCTTAAGTCTGTAGCTAACTGTCACCACTTCAGTGAAGCCTAATCTCGCAATTCACGTTCCTAGGACGGGCCTCAGTTTCCTCATCCGTAAACGGAGGAAACAGAACCAAAGGGCCTCTCTGAGAGCTTTCTAGTCTGACATTCTACAGTTCTGACATTTGGCTTTTGGGATGCACAAGTCCCCATAGACGGTAACAAAATTATACAAGGAGGCATTAGATGACAAGGGGCAGGTAAGTGGAACAGAGTTCTGGAGTCTTCTGAGGATGAGTGATCACTTCCAGCAGTCAGAATCGGAAGAGGCTTAATTAAAAGTTTTTCTAAAGAACAGGTAGCATTCCTTTACATGATAACTATTAACTGGACAGTTGGGAATATTGTTCTAGCTTCTCTTTAGAGTAAAATTCTGGCTTCTGCTTAGTTTGTACAGTTTGAACATTTCCCCCTGTTTTGAAAACATTCTAGAAAATTGTCATATCGCTAATGATTTGGAATCTCTCCTGCATGTGCTTGGTGCTGTTTTCTTGCTTGCCAGCCTGCTGGGGTTATTGGTAATTAATTGGCCAAGGTATATATTACATCAATGCTGTGCCACACATCAGGAAAATTGGCAAGATCCCTCCCTTGTTGCCATATGTCTGTTCACATATCTTTTTGTACTAGATTCAGATCTAGAGGGCAAAGTCTGTGTCTCCCTCAGCTTTGGATCCATGATGACGTAGCATGGTAAACTCAAAGAATGAATGTTCCTGAGAATTCGAGCATTCTGCTTGTATTAATGTGCACAATTAGCAAGGTCGTTAATCATGACTCTATTTGATTGTAAAAGCTAATTGCCTATTAAGGCAAGGCAAGCCTTATTTCCTCAATCAGAGGAGTTACAACCTGAACATGTTGGCAAATTTTGAGATGCTGACGTGAAAGACAAAATGGAAGAGGTTCAAACACAAAGCTGAAATCTGAAGTCTTTTCATTTACTCTTGTTTACTCTTGGTCTTTAATCAAGGTAGACTCATTACCTAGACAAGCTTCACAGGGGACATGCAGACAGAATGTTAGTGTGTGGTTTGGATCATTCTCTTTCTGTAACAGACATTCACTCTTGTTATGGATGGAACATTTGTGTCCCACTAAATTCATATGTTGAAACCCTAACTTGCAGTGTGGTTGTATTTGGAATTGGGCCTCTAAGGAAGTAATTAAGCTTAAATGAGGTCATAAGGATGGGGCCTTCATCTGATAGGATTAGTGTCCTTCTAAGAAGAGACACCAGAGAGCTTGGCTCTTTCTCTCACTCTACACACACACACACACACACACACACACACACACACACTGAGGAAAGGCCAGGAAAGAACACAGCAAGGAGGTGGCCATCTGCAAGCCAGGCAGAGAGCCCTCTTTAGAAACTGAATAGGCTAGCACCTTCATCATGGACTAGCCTAGGCTCCACAACTGTGGAGAAACAACTTTCTGTTGTTTGAGCTACCTTACCTGTAGTATTTTGTTATAGCAGCCCAAGCAGACTAAGACAACGATGATGGCACACTTTGTTACAAACAGGCCCACTCTGAAATCCCCTGCTATACTGATTCAGAACCTCCTCTGTCCCAAGATGTGAATTAGCCCAGGGCTTTCCTGAAATTTCTCATTCCTGAACTGACCTGCTTTCATTCAACACTTACCCCGCTACATTTCAACTAATACGTGACATTGTGACACTGGGAATTTCTCTGTTCGCTCCACGTTTTCTAGTTGGCAGTGACTTCTATTTTTCATGGCCAACATTAATTTAGATTTGAAAATAATACCATTTTCTAGCAATCTTGTATAACGGAGATTTTCAGAGTAACCCAGTGAAGAGTGTAAGCATTACCTTTGTATATATGCGTCTAAGGAGGAGAACTGGAACCAGTAAAAAGCCTTCAAAATCTATATTTCCTAACATTACATAATACTCTCTGTATTCATCAGGGTTCTCCAAAGAAACAGAACCAATCAGAGATTACACACACACACACACACACACACACGAACACACACATAGAAAAGGAAATTAATAATAAGGAATTGGCTCATATGATGATGGAGGCTGAGAAGTCCCACGAGCTGCCACCTGCTGTCTGCAAACTCTAGACCTGGTGGTGTGATTCGAGTCAGAGTGTGAAGGCCTGAGAACAAGGCCTGCATATTGTAAATCCCTGTCCATGGGCAGGAGAAGACCGATAGCTCAAGCAGGCAAACAGGAAGAAAAAGGGGTGAATTCCTTCTTCCTCCACCTTTTTGTTCTATTCGGGCCCTCAGCAGGTGGGTGAGGCCCACCCACATGGGGAGGGCCATGTGCTTTACTGAATCCACCGATTCCAGTGCTAACCTCCTTCGAAAACACCCTCAGAGACACACTCAAAAATAATGTTTCTCTAGCATAGTCAAGTGCCTAGTTACATACAATTAACCACCACATTCTCTGTATTTGGGGATATTTATGAATGTTTTTATAGAAGACTTTTTGGCTTGTGTAGCATGAATCCAAATTCATCGGTTTACAGTAATGAACACCATATGGCTAACGCTCATCCCGCTATTCCAAAATAGCTAACAAAGTTATACTGTTGACGTGACCCCGCTCCGCAACCCCAGAATGTCCAAAGCATTTTTATTCTCAGTGTTTGCCTGCATCACCCAGTACTCTGAGTTAGGAACTGGAGATGCTGTATTTATAATCTCTTCTGGGGGCTGATTTTTCAGTTATTATGACAATGTTCTTTTGCACTGTGTTTCTCTCTTACTTTGGAAGACAACGCGATATTGTATGGTCAAAAGAGTATGGGTTTTTGAGTTAGATTCTCAGCCTGGTGGCTTACTTTTTGTATGTAGCATCAACTTTCTTGCTTGCAAAGCAGGGAAAACTAATGCCTAGGTTTGCTGTGCTCTTAGCAATGGTAAGACTAAGACATGGCTCTGGACATTTTTGGGTAGTATATTAAACAGAGCTCAATCTTAGAAACAGAAACATTTTAGGAGCTATAGAATAGAGTGTTTATTATAGGAAGTAGACCACGTGCAGTTGTAGGAGCAAGTAGAGAAGTCTATTCAAGCTGTGACCCTGTGTCTGGTGTCGGGTCTGAAGTTGACATACTCAGCTGGGCTGGGAATTGGGAAAGAAGTCCTGACGTGAAGTAGAAGCGAAAGGGACAAATGGGAACCCAGGAGGATGGATTGGAACCTGCCTCTGTCTCGCCGGGCCTCCATCCTCCATGATATGGGTGACTTGCAGGAAAAGCTGGCATGTGTTGCCATGGAGCTGCACACGTACCTGGCTCAGGACTTGGAAAAGCTGAGGGAGGAAATCTCATGGGGACCAGAGGAGCTGTGAGCCCAGGTACAACCACACCCACACCCATAAGGTGAGCTAGCAGATCAGTGACAACCTGTGCTAGTCACTGCAGTGCCTGGCACCCTGGACCAACCTTCAAAGCCTGAGTGCTGTCCTCACTGCTGCCTTCCAAATCTCACGCAAGTTTCTCTGTGGCTCATGCTAACCTGTAACCCCACAGGGAAAGGAATCCTGAGAAAATAAGTTCCAGTTCAGCTAAATTTATACAGTGCAATGCCACTATAGTAAAGATTTCCACAGTTTCCTACAGAAGTGAAGGTGGATTTATTACAAGAAGCACTATGGTTAGATCTGTGTATGTTTTGAGAGGGAGAGAAAAAGAGAGAGACAGAGAGAGATGAGTATATTTGGATCTACTAGTTTTTAAACACTGTATAGTTTTTTGCATTTTTGTATAGTTTTTTTGCCTAATGTCCCTGTGTATTGTTAGAAAATGAAAAAAATTTAACCTGCAGGCACCAACTGGTATTCTATCTGGACACACCACCTAAGTAAAGAATCTTTCAGAAGTTTCTGAAGCAAATCTATTCCTGTCTGTATATACCGTGTATTATACTACACAGATACTGTTTCCTGCAGTGAAAATTGTGGATTGTAGAGCAAACTGTCAACAGCGCATCATAATTATTCAACAAATGTTAGTCGAATCAAAGGAAAAAGGACAAGGCTGAAGGCTGCCTTCTAGTTATCAGCACATAACCACATTCAAACCCGGAGTTTGTTAATTAATACAACTTATATTTATTTTGTTTTTTTTCTTGATATAAAAAATGCTCAGTGTGAAATATGCAATGTGTAAATTACTCCATCCTATGATAATCATTTATGGAAGATGTTATTGGAAATCAAATAGCCTTATTCATGTGGAGAGATATGCATAGAAACAAACCAATAAAAATGTATATATAAATCTACTAGTATGCAATCTCCACTGGCTTGTCAATATTTTATGATGTCATTTAAAAAATTTTTAAATACATTTAAATTTATTTAATTTTTTAAAAGGGTAATTCATTAAAATACTAGGTTAAAATGCAATCATGTGCAGTATAACGACATTTCAGTAAATGCTGAATCACATGTACGATGGTGGTCCCATAAGAATATAATGAAGCTAAAAAATTGCTACTGCCTAGTGAAGTTGTAGCCATTGTAATGTAGCACAATGCACTCCTCACATGTTTGTGGAGATGCTGGTATAAACAAACCTACTGCATTGCTAGTCTATAAAAGTATAGCACATACTAGTATGTACAGTATATAATATTGATAATGATAATAAATGACTCTGTTCCTGGTTTATGTATTTACTATACTAACTTATACTATCATTATTTTAGAATGTACTGCTTCTACCTACACAAAAAAAGTTAACCGTGAAACAGGTCCTTCCAGCAGACAGCATTGTTATTATAGATGACAGCTCTATGTGTGTTACTGTCCCTGAAGACCTTCCCGTGGGACAAGATGTGGACGTGGAAGCCAGCGATATTGACGGTCCTGACCCTGTGTAGACCTAGTCCTGTGTGTGTGCTTGTGTCTTTGTTTTTAACAAAAAAGTTTACAAAGTAAAAACATAAATATTTATTTTTTAAAAATTTTAAAAAATATTTTAAAACAAATAATAAATATTTTAAATAATAAAAAATATTTAAAAAATAAAAAATTGAAAAATAGAAAAAAGCTTATAGAATAAGGATATAAAAAAAGAAAATATTTTTGTACAGCTGTACAGAATGTTTTTGCTTTAAGCTAAGTGTTGTTACAAAAGAGTCAGAAAGTTAAAAAAAAATTTAAAGGTTTTTTTTGTTGCTGTTGTTTAGAGGTGTCTTGCTGAGTTACCCGGGCTCAAGCAATCCTCCTACCTCAGCCTCTTGAGTAGCTGGGGTAAAGTTTATAAAGCCAAAAAGTTACAGTAAGCTAAGGTTAATTTATTACTGAAGAAAGAAATTTTTAAAAATAAATGTAGTGTAGCCGAAGAGTACAGTGTTTGTAGTCTACAGCAGTGTACAGTGACATCCTCAGCCTTCACAGTCACTCGCTGACTCACCCAGGGCAACTTCCAGCCCTGCAAGCTCCATTCATTCATGCATGGTAAGTGCCCCATACAGGTGCACCATTTTTTATCGTTTATACCATATTTTTACTGTACCTTTTCTGTGTTTAGATATGTTTAGATACACACGTACTTACCACTGTGTTACAGTTGCCTACAGTATTCGGTACGGTGACATGCTGTACCGGCTTGCAGCCTAGGAGCAACAGGCCATACCGTACAGCCTAGGTCTGCAGTAGGCTGTACCATCCAGCCTTGTGTAAGTGCACTCCGTGATCTTCGCACAATGAAATTGCCTGATGATGCATTTCTCAGAATGTATCCCTGTTGTTAAGGGACACATGACTGCATATAAAAATACACAGTAAAAATTCCCATGCAGTCCTCCACCTGCTCAGGTTCTTCCTTTCTCCCTTGAATTGTTATTATTTTATTGTATCTCCTTCCAGACAGTCTTATCCATCTACCCGGCAATACACACATAACCCCCTCACCCCAACCCTTTTATGAAGACAGTAGAAGGGTCTACACGCTGTTACTTTCCGCCTGTTTTCACTTACATCGTGGTGTTCTTTCTGTATCAGTGCGTAAAGAATGTCCCTATGCCTAGTGTTCTGTCGTATATATGCACACATACAGTGACTTTTTATACTTTCAAATTTTATCTACTAATTTCAACTCTCTGGAGCTTGATTTTGGCTTCTCCTTGCACACCTGTAGAAATACCTGCCATTCAGCAACCAGTAATTCTTTCTCTGTTCAGAGAGAAGCCACACAAACACTGCCGACCCCCTGGGTCTGAGCGGTTCTGGTGTCCTCCCCGCTGTGCAGAGCCGACAGACACACATGCTCTCTCCAGCAAGCAGCCCGCCTCCCCCGCAGCCAGGCCCTGCGTGTTGGTAGGTGTGACCCGCGCTCCCCGCTTCACTCTCAGAGCTGAGCTGTAAAGGGGTGTGCCAAGCCCCCTGCCACATGTGTTTGCCTGGGAGCCCAAGGCTGGGCCCACCCCCGGCAGATCCTCTTCCAAGGTCGATCTCCCTTCGTGGTCGTGATACAGTCCTGAGTCCATATGCTTAGTTTAGCTCTTAATTACATCCATTGATGTTGAAATACACTCAGGCCAAGAAAGAGACCAAAGGGACTGCAAGCACTTGTAGCTGCCAAACAGGCAGGTTTTTATGCCATGGCTGCTGGAGAGCAGCGTAAAGGCCAGATGGGATGTCACAGCATATGTTCCCTGTGAGGACAGCCCGAAGACACTCTGCGTGTGGAAAGCCTGGGGCAAAAAACACCACCTGGGAAGCCCTGGGAAACACAAAGGGATCAAAGCAGAGGCACTGGCGCTGAGTCCTGGAGTTACTCCACCGTCCTGGGCAGCTCCAGGCTGTTTGAGATGTGCCCTCTTCTCTGGGCACACCTGAGCCTGAGCACGCACTTACCCTCTGTGCGGGACCAGTCTCTTCTGAGGAATCCAACAGAGCCAGACAGGACTACACTTTCCTTTCAGCTGTTAAGCAAGGCAGTAAAAGTAGCATTCGGTTGTTTAAGAATTCATTCCAGGTCTTTCACAAGGGTCCTCGGTAACACCAATTTGGTTTCTAAACTGAAATGAATGTGTGTGTGTGTGTGTGTGTGTGTGTTTTCTAGTTTCATGTGCCCATCTGAATGGAGTGTGTCGTGGCAACTTACATTCTTGTATTCCACTTGTTTAGAAGTCTAGCATGCACTTGCCTTACTCATACCAATTATAGTAACAGGTAACACTTACTGATTACTTACCAGGGGGCTATCACTTTGCTAAACACTTTATATCCATTATCTCATTTAATCACCGTCAACAACTCCGTGATGTAGGTCCAAGTTTTACAGATGAGGAAGCTGAGAATCAGAGAGGCTGAGTGACTTGTCCAATGTCACACAGCACATCAAAAGGAAAACTGGGCTGTTTGTCTCAGGAGCCACCATTGTCATCAAAAAAAATCACACTCAGGCCAGGCACGGTGACTCATGCCTGTAATCCTAGCACTCTGGGAGGCCGAGGCGGGCAGATCGCTCAAGGTCAGGAGTTCGAAACCAGCCTGAGCAAGAGCAAGACCCTGTCTCTACTATAAATAGAAAGAAATTAATTGGCCAACTAAAAATATATATAGAAAACATTAGCCAGGCATGGTGGCATATGCCTGTAGTCCCAGCTACTCGGGAGGCTGAGGCAGAAGGATCACTTGAGCCCAGGAGTCTGAGGTTGCTGTGAGCTAGGCTGACACCACAGCACTCTAGCCTGGGCAACAGAGTGAGACTCTGTCTCAAAAAAAAAAAAAAATCGCACTCAGGAGTCTCAGGCTGTCTGTGAAGTCCTTCGGGCTTCATAGGGAAGAGTCCCGGTTGCCGGCTCTGTGCTTGGCTGTGGCTAGAGGAACACATTTCCTTGTATTAGAGTGGTTTGTCAGCAACTGTCTTTTCCCTGTGAGCTATTGAAAAGCAGCAACCATGTGACATTCATCTTTGCATCCCTGCATCTGGCACAGGGCCATGGCTCAGTAAATAATTGGAAGGTATCGATCATACCAGCATCAGAGTAGGGATGAGATAAATCAGCTTGCCTCTCCCCCTTGTTGTTTATGCAAATGGGATTTCTAGGAGGGCTGGAGAGTCTTGCCAAGTCCTACCAATTCCCTCTTTCTAAGCCTTGCTCTGTGGTTGGGAGGCTGGGTTTCTTTGCCTGGCTTAGAACCACCCAGTCCATACCAGGGCTTTTTGGTAGCCTCAGAATAAGGGAATTTGGTGCCCCAAACAACTCCATCAAGGGTATACCATGGAATTTGAGGCCATCATGGTCTTCACTTAACCCCATCCTTCCTTTATCATTGGCTACAAGGTGGAGGTGGGGATTCCATTCCTAAATGTAGAGATGTGGCTTTGAGAGCTAGGCTTTGCTGATAAAAAAATAACTTATATTCTTTATCTCTTCTATCAAAACAAAGATTGGTTGTCTCCTGCAGGTCAGTTGCTTTCGTACAAATTCTAGGTTAAGGTAGAGCTTGGTGAAAGTTTTTCAAGGACTGTTGCAGAAACAAGTTAGAATTTCAGGCATATCCAATTGTTTTCCAGAGTGAGCAATTTCTTTGGGATCATTTACAATGTATCACTCCCAATCACCTTGTCAGAAATCAGAATGATTTAAACAGTATTTCCATATGTCATCAGGAAAGCCCTACAGTAGCATATCTATTAACAAGATGTCTCAGAGAGAATGATCTTGGGCAGATGGAATCATCTTAGGCTGTCTTCCCATTACTCAATGGCTGATGCTTAACTTGAAAAACTCTCACACTCATTCTTCAAGGCCCAACTTAAAAGACACCTCCTCTGAGCAGCCTTCCTTGACTCCACCAGACACAGTTGGAGGATCCCTCTTCTGTGTTTGCAGCATATTTGCAGAATAGTTTGTATGTTCACAGCACTTACCACTTTACATGGTGACATGTTTGTCTCTCCAGTGAACTATGAACTCCCTAGCTATTTTTATTGTTTTAAATTTTTGAATGAAAAAGTATCACATGTTCATGATAGAAAAAGAATAAGAAGGAGGAGAAAAAGGAGAAGGAGAATATATAGTAAGTACTTTCCCCTCCCGTCACAGATGTCCAGTGCTTCCCAGAAGCAAACTCTCTCAACATTTTTTTCACATCTTCCCAAATTCATCTATGTAAGTGCAAATATATATATGCAAATATATTCCTTTTTCTTAAAAAAAAACTACATGAATAGAACAATTCTCCATCACTACAATATTCTGGCCTAGATACGGTGCTAGGAACACAGTAGGTGTTCAATTAATATGCATTGACTTAGTTGGGGATTATCATGTTTCCTGGTATCTACAATCCCCTGCTCTCCCTGCTGAGCTATCGAAGGGAGATAAGGGTCCTGAGATCTAGATAGTCGTTTGGTCATTTGATTCTCTTTTTTTCTCTCTCTCCAACCTCTCTTGGGTCGGATACCAGGGAGGCAAAACTCCAGGCAATTGTACTACCTAGAAGCAGGAGCTTAGTAAAAAGAGGAGATTAATACTTACGGCTAAAATACACACCGGTTCCAATTTTCTCTACTGCTGCATCCACTAATGGTTCCAGATCATAGAGAACTAATTGTATCTTTGAAAACTGGACTCCTGGTAAGGATTATTTACTGTAAACTCAGGAATATAAAGATCACCAAGTGGAGGATGCCCCTTGCTTAGCAGTACATATTAATAAGAGCATTGTTAATGTGACTGCTATTATTTATATTTTAAAGACTGCAGTGCTCTGCTGGTTGATCCTGACATTTCAGCTTTTGTTTTGTCTTTTTCTTTTCCACCTCAGTATCCCCAGCAGAATCATAACTTTTCACAGAGGCATCTAATTTCTTAACCTCGAACAGAAGAGAAACATTTTTCAAATTTTCCTCTGAGTCAAGCGGGGTCGTGGAATGTATATACTTAGATGAATTAAACTCAGACCTTCTCTGGTTGGATGTGTGAGCTGCCCAGACAAAGATGAAGGTTAACGTAGTTTAAGGATGAAATATAGACCATCCTGTGCAAAACCACGGTGTTGCAGTTTAATTAAAAGAATTCATTAAAGTGGTGCCCCATCCAGGGTAATTAGTATGCGTAATTTATGCATTGCCTTATACACAAGGGCAGTAGCCTGAATAATAAACTCAAGTTAACCTTAAGTGAAAGAGATTGAATGGTCAGATGTTTATTTAGCTCAGGTTTGCTCACGAGTTAAGGTTAAAGAGGTGAAATTCAGTTACAGTTAATTAATTGATTTCTCAGATTTTCTTCATGAAAATCCTGCCCACTCAGTTGGGTAAAAGTTTTGTCAAAGGCAGATAGCACTATTTTTATTCATCAGCTATTTTCTGACATGTCCTCCATGTGAAAGAACAAATTTAAGGGAACAGCCAAGAGAGAGAAAACAAGACCAAACCAAACCCCAAGATATGAGTACATCTGGGGTCTGTGCCTACAGAAAATTAAACCAGGACAGACTCAAGGAAGACATCACTAACTTTACCAAAATGTTGGGACTGACTAGGATAATGTCCAGTTTTTTTCAATAGTGAGCCACACGTTTGGGAATCCATTTAAGTATTTGAGCTATGTGAATTTTTATCGACAGCAACGGCAAGCGTGAGTGGCATGTGTATAACATGTCACAAATACTAACCAGCGCTTATGCAAGCTCCTTTATGCTTCTCGTTAGAAATACTTCACCATGCCCCAATTCTGTGATGTAATTTTTGTGGAATTAAACTTGAAGAGTTCAGAATTATGCAATTAATTGTATTCAGCTTCAATTATAATGACTTATTAATCAAGTCCTTCGGCAAGACACCTGGCACCCCAGACAGTGGTTGTGATGGGAAGTGGCTAGGCCCGAGGAACTTACCGGCTCCTGTGAGCAAGCTAATTAGGTGAACTGTTACTGATTGATTGCTTTATTGGTGGCTGCGTGTAGGTAGGAGCGCTGAGCTTTAGGAGCTGGGATCAGTCAGGAAAGCTCTGATTTGGTTTTTTGGACTGGAAAGACTGAGGACTGTAATAAAATCAAAATCTATCCATCACTTGATATTTATTGAGCACCAGTTATGTGCAAAGCCCTGGGGCAGTCTCCGGGCTTCCATATTGAATCTGAGCGTAAGGAAGAGGTGTTCTCCCCCAAGCCACGCCGACCTCCCAGGACTAATGGTCTAGCTGGATGTTAAGACAGAAGGCCAAGCAAATACAACCAGCCACACGGGGTTACATGAGGGCTAAGGAAAGGCCTTCATTTATTTGACAGCATTTCTACCTTTGCAGAACTGCCTTTTCTCCATTCCGTGTCATGCCGGTGGGCTGCCGACCACCCTACCCATCTGCCCACCTGGTGGACACCTGGCCTGACTAGGCCAATCAGATCTGCTCTTCTGTAAATGTGGATTTTAAGTGGAGAGAGATGCACAATGGGGAAGAAAGGCAGCTGGCACTGGACCGTCCCCCAGGGGCCTGTGAGAATCCTGGGCCTGCCATGGTTCCTTTCCAAAAAGTGATTTTTCAGCCTCTCCATGGTGTGGCCTTAGCTGTGTCTTGGCAAAATCCTATTTGCTGTTTGCCAACCTGAGTTAGTTTCTGAGGCATGAAATCAAAGACTCCTGATAAAGACAGTGAATGCTTCCAAAGTTCAGAGACGGAAGCGCTTGCTTCTAGTTGGAGTGGCCTTGAGGAAAAGCGCAGAGAGATGGCGAGGTGCACTGGCTTCTGGTCTGGCTTGCTGAATACTTGCTGTCCACTAATACTACATATGCAAAATATGCAGCCTTGCAGATACACAACAAATATCCCCATTTTACAGATAGAGAAACTCAGTTTAGCGAAGCTCTATTACTTACTTCAGGCCCCATTATAGCAAGCTGCAATGCTGAGACTTGAACCTAAGACTTCCTGACCTCAAAGCCTGGAGTTCTCCAGCTCATGGCCTTGGGCAAATCACTTAGCCTCTCTGGCTTCAGGTTTCTCAGTGGTAAAATTTGGAAGATAACAGCTGCCCTGCCTCCCCTGCAGGGCGGTGGTGAGGATCAAAGCACTCAAAGCACTGGGAAAGCACTTTGAAGCCGTCACACTATCCAAATACTTGTAAAGGCTTCCAATTGTCAGGTGAAGCTCCAGCTAGGATGGCAAGATTCTTAGAGGTGTCAGGGAAGAGGTTGGTACAGGGTATGATCACAGGAAGAGGACACTGGGGAGAAGGGGGGAAGTCTTAGGACACAAAGAGTCACAGAGAGGCTGGGGCCGGCCGATGGAGGGCTGTGGAGTTGAATCCACCAATCCAGGACTCTTCCTACTGGGAAGCTCGAAATCTTTGGCAGACAGGGAGTAAAGGAAAGGTCCTGTCTTTAAGAGGTTGAGGCATTTGCACATACACATCTCATGCAATCTTTACCACGGCCCTGGGAGGTCTGTGTCATTCCCATTTCAGAGCCGAGATTCCAGTAAAGTTAAGAAGCCTGCCTAATGTCACAGTAGAAAGTACAGGAGCAGATCTTAAAACCTAGACTTACCGAGCTTTACACACAGACTTTAACTTCCTCCGATTCTTCTGCCCACCTCCTCTCTTCCTTCTCTCCTCACCCACAAGTCATTAGCTGGAAAGAAAATGTAGAAGTCCCAGTCTCACTGAATGAACATGCTGTGTGGCTTTAGATTAATCACTTAACCTCTCTGAACTTTAGGTTTTCCTGTTTGTATAATGACCTGGTTGAACTCTAAAATGCTCCCTCTCTAAGGGTTATCTCCCTTGAGGCCTTATTTAGGAAAAATGCTTTCATTTGTCTAAATCTCTACCCTTAAAGATTCAGCCTCAGTGCTCCTCAGCTCTCAGCTGCACTCTAAACTACAGGTGGTAGTTGTTTTTGTTTTTGTTTTTTTCCCCCAAGTGGTAATTTTGTGGCGCTGGTGGCACCACCCAAAGGAAAAGCCTCTTCTTGTAGCTTTTGCAGTAGTCTGAAAATAAACCATAGGTACAATGCATGGTTAGATCATGGTTTTACGGATCGAATCAGTACCTTAGCATGGGGTGATCTGAATGTGTGTTCCTATAAGGAACAGAGGTCCCCTAATCGGTCTGATGTTCCTCATCTGGGAGGACATTGCCCTTCTCCTTTGTCCCTTTGCCCGTTGCTCCCTTCCCCTTAGAGACTAAAACATCTTTGTCCCAAAGGTAATAATGGACAAACAAGAATGAAAATAAGTACCCAGAACTGGAGACGATAACTTCATGTTCAATAACAAAAGCTCCTACTTGCCTGACCACCCCTGGCAGAATTGCTGGATGCAGAGATGACCTTATCCAATCCTAAGATCACTAGAAGTACCAACATCTTAAGAGCTTCACTTTAAGCAAGTTTGCAAAATTTAATTGTGAGAAAAGTATCTTACTAACATTTTTTTTTTTTTTTTTTTGCTATTTTATGTTTCTTTTACATATGACTGTAAACTCCACAGAGGCAGCGACTGTTTCTTGTTCACTAGAGTAGTGCTTGGTCCATGGGAGATAATAAATATTGCCTGAATGCTCCAACTTCCACTCATACAAAGTTCTTCAAACAGTTGCAGGCTTGTAAATTTTAAACAGAGGCAGGGGTGGGCGGGTAAGGAAGAAGCACACTGTTTTTCCAGTTCAGTTGTGCACGATCACACGGAGAGCAATGTGTCACAGCATCACGGCACACACAGCTCCTCCGTCGCTTGACCGCATGACCTTGGGCAAGCCACTAAACCTCCCTGAGTGTCAGTTTCTTCATGTAAAGTGTGGACAACAGGCCAGGTGTGGTGGCTTACACCTGTGACCCTAGCATTTTGGGAGGCCGAGGTGGGAGGATCACTGGAGGTCTGGCATTTGAGGCTGCAGCAAGCTGTGATCATGCCACTGCGTTCCAGCCTGGGCAAATACAGAGAGCAAGACTCTGTCTCTAAACAGACAGACAGACAAACAAACAAAAACCAAAAAACCAACAAAAAAGTGAGTAACAACAAACAGGGCTGTTTTGAGGAATAACTGAGATGTCTTTGAGAGTTCCTAACAAAATGCCTCATTCTGCTGCAGTCCACAGCTGTGCTGTTCAGTAAGGCAGCCACTAGACACGTGTGGCTACTGACCACTTGAAATAAAACTACTGAGACCAAGGAATTACAATTTTAATTGTATTTAATTTTGATTAATTTAAATTTAAATACTGAAGCATTGTAAAAATATTTTTCCCTTAAACACAAGTTTATGCTACTGGTAAGCATTTCACCCCACCCATCGCATCGCAGAAGGTATCATCGTTAAGTTGTGGTGTGCGTACCAGGAGCCAGCACCGTTTCTAGTTTTATGCATAAACATGTCACTGACCCGGTCAGCGGACGCATTGATTCAGTTCCAGTGATTTTTTCCTGTGCACTAATGTAACATCATAATGCGTTTATTTGAATATTTTATGCAGACAGCTCAAGTTATAGCGATTTCTACGTAAATCGCAACTGGTAATTGAATCGAACTACTTATTTTAATTATAATATAATTAAATTATGTTTCTAGTTCAAAAAATAAGCATGGACAAATTATAAAATCTGAAACGCAGGCGTACTACTGACGGGGAATTGAGTGGAAAGGCAGATGCCAGGACAACGACCAGAGCAGTAAAGCATAAAAGCAGCTGGAAGAAGGTATTTTCCAAATTTCACATTGCAGTTGGCTGCTGTAGAGCTAAACAAAAGAGCTGCTAATTAAAAAAAAAAAAAAAAGATAATAAAGTAGACAGTACTAAGGACCATTTAAAGCAAATACACTGAATTTGATAAGTTTTGTCTCAACAGCTAAGAAAGAATTCGAGAAATTAGTCACTAGAAATCAGAATTAAGTATTTAACAGAAATGTCTTAAACAGTTTTTGACAGGGTCTGAGCTTGCAACTTTGGCCAGATATAAAAGGGTTTGAATTCTTTTACCAAAAAAGAAAACCGTTTTTAGATGGAGAGACAATAGAAGAAATTCTTTCACTTACACAAATTGTGTTAGAAAATTACGAGGAAAAGACTAAAAAGTATTTTACAAAAAGTGAAAAATTTCATTTAAGCCACTAAACAAGTGACTATATTATGTAAGACTAACAATGTCAAAGATGAACTGATTCAAAATGTGAAAAATTAGAAGTATGTTTTCTTTTCTTTTTAGCTTTAGATAAGCCACATAGTATAGAAGACCCTGCCCAGTTAATACTGAGCACGTCTGGGTACATTTTTGTCTAAAAGGACTTTTAAATTTACTTAGAAATATTGTCTATCCATGACCTAAAAAAAATCAAGATCAATGTGTAGACAGATTTGAATCTTTTACAAATATCAAAGAAGAGTTTTAGCTACATATGAAAAAATTAGTTTCTATCAAGACAGATGATGGCCCAGCTATGTTAGGTCAAAAATCTAGATTTATCAGAATTTTCCCATATTGCTTTGTTTCATTGTATGATAATACATATTAAAAATATTTGTGCTAAGTTTTCTTACAAAAAGTGTCATGGATACAGTTGCTAGAACTACTAATTATATACATGCTATAAATCACTAGCTAATGGAATTATTGAAAGAAATAGAAGACAATGATTTGTTTTTACGAACGTTGATTGCTTGAGTTGGGGAACAGTTTTATAAAGATTCACAGTACTGGTAATTCCAGTCCAAGATTTCCTTAAAACAAAAGGAAGGCTTGCCACATTTAATAATTAAAAACAACAACAACAAAATGGTAACGTGATTTATGTTTTCTCCATTATATCATATTGAATATGATTTTTTTTTTTTTTTTTGAGACAGACTCTTGCTCTGTTGCCTGGGCTAGAGTGCCCTGGCATCAGCTTAGTTCAAACTCCTGGGGTCAAGCGATCCTCCTGTCTCAGCCTCCTGAGTAGCTGGGACTACAGGCGAGCACCACCACGCCCGGCTAATTTTTTCTATTTTTAGTAGAGATGGGGTCTCGCTCTTGCTCAGGCTGGTCTCAAACTCCTGACTTCAAATGATCTTCCTGCCTTGGCCTCCCAGAGTGCTAGGATCATAGCCAGGAGCCACCATGCCTGGCCAATACAAATGATTTAAACTTAAGTCCCATAGAAAGCAAAAAGAATTTATGTTGAAATTAAAATTTTTCATAAATATGATTAATGTTTTTACACATTTTTAAAAACAGGAATCAAGATGCAAATTTTAATTGTGACCAACAGTGTTAGGTAAATTGGCTGCAAAAACTACAAAAAAGGGTGAACATCACTTTGTTGATATTGATAAATTTAGAATTACTTCTGAATTCATGCGACAATCTTTTGAATTCAATGTTAATTTTACTGAGTTGATATAAGAGCTAGTGAATTCATTTAACTTGGACAGATGTAGCTTTAAAATTGATATGGTTTTGCTTCAAAGTCAAATCAATTCTTTGAAGCAAAAAGATGAACCAGTTTTAGAAATATGAATGTGAACATAGAGGGGAAATAATTTTTGGTACAAGATTCAGTTATTTAAAAATTTTTGAATATTTTTGGAACAACTTTTTCAATTGTAAATTTTATGAAATCTAAACACAGATCAACTACTTCTGATGAAAATTTAGCATATGAATTGAGATATGTCTAAGAATAAAGTATGGAGCGGATTTCAAAGACTTACTATGAAGAAAAGAATGTATCATCAAATAGCTCATTGATAATTTTTTTCATATTATGAACATTGAATAACTTATTTAACATTCCTCCACTTTTTGTACATTAATATATTTTATGATTGTTCACTGTTACTTTCAGTGCTCTAAACATCTTGGTACATGACCCATTGTTCTTTTTTAAAATTTCATTTCAATATATTTAGGTGCTATAAGTGTTTTTTATTACATGGATGAATTATACGACGCTGAAGTCAGGGCTTTCAGTGCACCCATCACCACGATAGTGTGCATTGTACTCGATAGGTAGGTTTTTATCTCTACCTCACCTCCCCACCCTCCCTCCTTCTTCATTTTCAATGTCTATTAGACCACTTTATGACCATCTACGCTCCTCAGTTACCTCATGTTGGGGTGGGGCTGATCCCTCTCTGCAGAGGTGCGAGGCCATGGGAGTTTGCTCCACCTGGCTTTCCTGGCAGTGGTGGCTGGCAGGGCTACCTAGGTGGTGGCGGCAGATGCCAGGGCTGTGGGCATTTTCTCTGCCAGGTCCAGCAGCAGTGGTGGTGCACAGTGGGCAGGCAGCGTGAAGCAGTGTGGGCATTTTTCCCACCCAGGTCCATCAGTATGGCACTACCCAGATGGTGGCAGCAGGTGCTAGGTCCATGGCAGCAGTGGCTGGGTGGGGCTACCTAGGTGGCAGCAGTGGGTGCTGGGTCCATGGGTGCTTGCTCTGTCCAGGGACCCCCCAGTTGTGGCAGGGGTGCATGGTTCATGCTCATAAGGTGTGCAAGAGCTCCCTGCCACCCCCAACCCCACTCCTTCCCTGGCCCAGCAGGGGCAATGGGGAGGCAGCAGCCACGGAGCTGACCCCTGGGCAGATTCAGTGCTCTGGGGATGGGACCTCAGCATGGTGCTGGCTGCAGCGCCCACGGTTTGGAAGCTGCTGTGCCTTCTCTCCAGAGCAGTGCCGCTGCATAGTCTCTAGGCAGCTCCTTATGTCAGGCTAGAGGTTGGCTACAGCGGAGCGGCACTCCCGCAGCTCAGATTGCAGTGTCCACTGGGGAAGCGTGGAGCCCTGAGGTTCTCTCCTCTGTACCTTCCTGACGTGCAGCTGCTTTCCCAGGGTACCTCCAATCCTGCTGAGCAGGTGGCCGCACTTCCCCAGCCTTCACTTTAGGTGCCTCTCATCGCCTCTCTGTTGATTCTCAATGCTGTCTCTTAGACAATCGATCTGAGGTGAGTATCTACTCACCACTTTTGATCCTCTCCGTGAGAGCGGAATGTGCAGCTGCTCCTAGTCCACCATTTTGGGGCCCCTCTCCCCTCAAATCATTTTCTTTACCAATACCACTTCCTTTTGTCTTTAAACCATGAGTTGCCAGCTCTATTGTGCCTCATCCTTACAAATATACGCATTAGTGCTGAAAGGCTCATCAGAGAGCATTCATGTAGACTCAGGATAGCACCCATGGGCATTGCAGCTGATGACGGCTGGAGCTCTGTGCTGAGACTGGTCAATAATTTTTATATTCATCATATGTCAACATGATCATAGTTTGACTGTATCAGGTTAAATAAAATAAAGTGTTAAAATTAATTTTATTGTTTCTTCTTTAATGCTGCTTCCAAAAATTAAATTATACATGTGACTTGAGTTAGATTTAAATTGGATAGTGGGCATCTGTAGGTACAAACACTATGTCACATCTAGGGATACCTTCCCCTGACTCTAAAGGCTTCTAGATTTCTCCTTTAGAGTGTTGAGTCTGTAATCTTCTGTGCGAAACAGACAAGTCCTGTCTCCCCAATTGAACCCCATTTTCTATGTATCCATCTGCTTTTTAAAAATGAGTATATCGTAATTCATTTATTCTCAAATTTTGTTTTTGTTTCCATCAAAATTAGATTTGCACATAATGTGTAGAATTAGACAGTTCTATGAGTTTGATGAAAGAACAACCCAGCATCCTCCTATTTCTCCCCGACCTCCACCTCAATTGTTTTAGCTTTTTCTTTTTTATAATTTACCTCTGTATATCTAAAAAAGCATATTTATATTTCCTACCTTTGGAATTTTCAGTTTTGGTTGTCATTTATAGAAAATAAGGATTTAGCTCTTGCTCACCGTCTCCCTTCCCTCCATCACACACCACCACAACCCTACCACTGACACCCATGTACACACAGACTCTCCTGTGATCTTTCTACTATAATCATGTTACACTTTTGTTTAGAGCAATACTCAGTGTTCACATTGTTATGGCAATCTCAATGTTATTCATAGCAGAGCCGTATAGACACAGTATGCTATTTTTACTCTTTCTTTCTTGCACAATTTTTCCCCCCAAGTAATACTTTCTTTTTTGCTTAGTCTTCCTTCTATTCACTACTCATTCAACCTCAATTCCCCCTCAATAATCTAAAACTTTTCTCTCTAGGTTCAGACCCACGAGGGTGTTCTAGCTTTCCCTTTACTTGGATTGATCTTGGCTGGTATCTTCTGACTTGCTCTGCTCTAGATCTGCTTCACACCTTCTTCTTGGGATCTCATTTCACCAGCGTTTTGAGAATTCCTTTGACCTCTTTCTTTTTGGATCTCATGTCTGTATGTCCTTATTTTTGTGGAGCCCATTGTCCAGTGGCTTCCTGATAAACAGTGCATGGGACGTAACATTTTGAGCTCCCGAAAGTCTAACAATGTCTTTGGTTTACTTTCTTTATCAATAGTTTTCTTCAGTATAGAAATATAACTGGGAAAATATATTTACTCAGAATTTTGAAGCTATTGCTCAATTGTCTTCTAGCTTCTGGTGTTGTTATGAAGTCTGATTCCTGGTTCTTCACATGTGATGTTTTATTTTTCTTGCTCTTTTGCTCTCTAAAAGTTTATAAGGATTTTTTCTTTACCCTCAGTGTTCTGAAATTTCGCAGTGATATGACACATTTCCCTTATTTTTTTTCTGGAATTCATATTATACAGATGTGGGATCTAATAAGTGAGGAATTCCATAATTTTTTTGTATCTTCTATCATTTATTTCATCTCCACTTTTTAGGATTTTTTTTTTTTGGTCTTGCTTTACTTTTAAAGAGATTTTCTCAACTTCATCTTCTAAATTTTCTATTGAGTTTCATTTATTTACTATACTTTTAATTTCTAAGAGGTAGGCTTTTGTTTGAATGTTTTTGTCTCCTCCAAAACTCATGTTGAAACTTATTCCCCAGTGCAACAGTGTTGAGAGATGGGGCCAAATCGGAGGTGTTTAGGTCATGAAGGCTCTGCACTCATGAATGGGTTGATGCCTCTATAAAAAGAACTTTCACAAGTGGTTTTGCTCTCTTTCTCTCCTCTGCCATGTGAGAAATAGCATTCCTTCCCTCTAAACCATGCAGCGTTTGAAGCACCGTCTTACAAGTGGAGACTGGGCCTCACCGGACACCAAACTTACTGGCGCCTTGATCTTGGACCTCCCAGCCCCCAGAACTGTGAGAAATAAATTTCTGTTCTTTATAAATTATCCTCTCTCAGATATTCTGTTAGAGCAACACAAACAGACTAAGACAAGGTGTTTCTTGTTCTTTAATTGTTTTTTTACAATAACCTCTTTTTGTTTCATGAATCCTCTTATACTTAAGAGGATATTAACATATATTTTTTCTTTTTGGAGTTTAGTCTTCCTGTGTAGTCTATTTCTTCCACGTTGTTGTTGTTTTCTGCATTGTTATGGTTTCTGTTATTTATCTTATAGGTTTCCTCAGATGTTTCCTAGTTCTTAGCTATTTCTTCATGTTGAAATATGGGCTATTTAAAAAACTGATTGCAAGATTTGTGCAAGTGGGTGAGATTTGCTGACTGTGGTTTTCTTAGAACACAATATATGGTATTCTGACTGGGTCATTCCTTTGGGGAAACCTTGAGGCCATAATTTCAGGACTTTTCCCTTGGGCTAGTTGGATTCCTTAGTGTATAATCTCTTGTCTAGGGGAAATAAAGCTGACTGTCAGCATTCTGGGGAAAGAATAAATGAAAAGAGTCAAAGGGGGAGAGGAAAGTTTTTAAAATTCAGCACATAAAACTTTACTAAATCTTTACCCTCAATTGCGCCAATATCCCATAGTCCACAGTCCTCCTGCTACAGTGAACAAACCTCTGCTTAAGGTGGCACTAAGACTATCAATTCTGATGTGTGGAGTAGGTGAGGAGAGCCAAAGTCTAACTGCCTTTTCAACAAACTTTCAACCAACCTCCCTATTTTTAATCTTATCTTCACCCCACTTCCAGAAGTACCCAGTGTCATTAATCTCTGAGCCCTTTGACATTTCTGTGCTGCAGGTTTCTTCCTGGCCTTTCCCATTGCTGGCATAAGATCTAACTTTTGCAATTCTGCTGAATCAGTTGCTGTCTTGTCTGGATTCTCCAAAAGCAGATCCTGAGATGAAAGCTGCTGTGCAAAAGGTTTATCTGAGGAATTGACACTGAGAGTGAGGGACAGGGGAGTATGTCAAGAAAAAAGAGAGTGCCAACCATAGGATTTATTATAGAGTTGACCATAGCTATGGGGCAGTTGTGGGTGAGTATCAACCAGGTTCTCCCAGGCATCTCTCCGGTTGACATTAAAGAAGTCCAAGAGAAGTACTGTCAGTTTACACTCATATGAAGGTGTTCGAAGCAAGCACAAAATTGGTCTCTCCAGTTATGGCTGGAATAAGAGGTGAAGCTGGGAGGATTTGTTTGGATTTCTGTTTGAATCTACCACAGATCTATAAATCAGGTTAGGGAGAATGAGCATCTGAACAATACTGAGTTGTGCAATGCATTAACAAGGTATATATCTTTATTATTTAGGTATTCTTTAATTGTCTTGGCAATATTTGGTATGTTTTAGTATAGAGGTACTGCACATCTTTTGTGATATTTATTCCTAGGAATTGTATGTTTTGGGTTATATTGCAAATGGCATTTTTATTACATTTTCCAATTGTTCATTGCTTATATAAGAAAATACAATTTATTTTGTGCATTGACCCATTATCCTCTGATCGTGCTAAATTCACTTATTACTTTTAGTGTTTATTTTGTATTTTCAATGAGAATTTCTATGTACACAATCATATTATTAGTGAAAAATGAGAATTCAATTTCTTCCTCTCCAATATTTATGCCTTTTTATCCTTGGTCTTGTCTTATTGCATTGGCCAGGCCATAAAGTACAACGTTGAATATGGTTATGGTAAGAGCAGACATCCTTGTTGCTGACCTTAGGAGAAAAGTATTCAACCTTTTACAACAAACTGTGATGTTAGCTATAGGCTTTTCATAGATACCGTTACTAGACAAAGGAAGTTGCATTCTATTGCTGGTTTTCTGAATGTTTTAATTATGAATGGGTGTTAATTTTTTCAGACTCTCTGTCTCTCTTGAAATTATCATAAGACATTTCTTCCTTCTTGTGATAATATAGTGAATTACATTGATAGATTTTGAATCTTAAACCAACCTTTCATTCCTGAGATAAACCCTCCTTGGTCATGTTGTATTATTTATTTTATATATTGATGTATTCAATTTATGAATATTTTGTAAAGAATATTTACATCTAAGTTTATGAAAGATATTTGTTTATAATTTTCTTTTTCTTTTTTAATGTCTTTGGCATTTTTCTTTTCAGGATTATACTGGCTTCATAAAAAAATTGAGAAGTCTATTTTCTGAAGAAGTTTGTGCAAGATTGGTATCATTTCCCCTTTAAGATTTTCATAGAATTTCCCAGTGAAAGCCATTTGGACCTGGAATTTTCTTGGTGAGAATATTTTTGATTATGAATTTAATTTATTTACTTGATAGTGATTTTTAGATGTTCTGTTTCTTCTTCTACCAATTTTGGTAAACTGTGTTTTCAAGAAATTTTTCCATTTCAGCTAAGTTGTCAAATTTATTGGCATAAAGTTATATAAAATAACCCTTTAGTACCATTATAATGTCTGTATGATCTGCATTGATGTCTCTTTATGTTAGTATTTTCACCGAATATTTTTCAACCCTTTTATTTTTACTTGTCTGTATGTTTATATTTAAACTGTGTCTTTCCTTGTAAACCAAATATATTAATGGTTAGGTCTTTGCTTTTTAAAAAAAATCCAGCCTAAGTATATTGGCTTTTTAATTAGAGCACTTATTCCATTTAAATGCAGTGCAATTGCTGATATGATTGGGTTATATCTAACATATTTGTATTTATTTTCCATTTCTCACCTCTGTTTCTTTCCTCTTCTCCTTTCCAACTTTCTATTGGGTGATTCATGAGTATTTTAGTATTTAATTTTATCTCTTCTCTTGACTAGTATACCTCTTTCTGTTTTTTTTGGTTCATTTTTTTTACAGCGACTGCTTCAGAGATTACAATATGTATTTTGAGCTTATTGTAGTTTAACTTTAAATAAAATACTACCTCATGAGCAAGACTCATTGCCTTACAAATGTATGGTTGCATTTTTCCTCACTACTTCCCCTTTCAATTCGTTTCGTATTGATTTTGCCATAACCACGCTTGTAAATTAGTACATTTACTGACTTCAGGTTTGGGTACCCCCATGCAATATATGGTTCTACAATCCTCAGCATGTTAATTGAAGCCTTGTTGAGCTTAACAAAGGTTCCATTAAAGATCTGGCGAAGGCGAAGAAGCTGCAACACCTTTCGGACCTTTGGGCTCACACCATTGATACCCCGGATCCTGATGACAAATGCCAATTTGGGTTCTGCAGGTACATAGAAGTTGCC
>CAUYRT010012550.1:0-25655 GCA_963574885.1 Lepilemur ruficaudatus
TATATTTTTAGTTGGCCAATTAATTTCTTTCTATTTTTAGTAGAGACGGGGTCTCACTCTTGCTCAGGCTGGTTTCGAACTCCTGACCTTGAGCAATCCGCCCGCCTCGGCCTCCCAGAGTGCTAGGATTACAGGCGTGAGCCACCATGCCCGGCCTGGGGATCTTTCTGAAGTGAAAAAAATTGTATAAGCCTTACATTTCTTGCAATATAAAAATAAAGGAATGCAGAAAAACCCATTTTAAGTAGAATGCTTAGGGCAAGAGAAACGGAGTAGGTATTAACAAAAAAATGCAAATATATTCACATCCTATTAATCAAGTAACCTCACTGGGAAATTTATTTAAAATGGTCAAAAAATACTTTATGGAACCCAGCAGAAAACTAAAACTTACAGGGGAACACTTTCAACTTCTAAACATCAGAAAAAATTATAACACTGTTTTAACTTTGGGAAACTGACATAAAAAAAGAACAGAAGAACAGTTGGAATAAGGGTTGGAGGGATGAAGGCAATACACTTCAATATTAAGATGGCTGATCATGTTTAGATCATGAAATTATGGTTAACACTTTTAAACATGAGGACATCCTTAAAGTCAAAGAGTTTATTTAGCTTGACTTTACTTCTTATAGCTATATAAAGCATAGCCATATAAAATATTACTAGACTATGGGGTACCCAAGTACACACAAACTACAAACATTGACAGATACAACTGTATCAAAAAGTTGTACAAACTTAGTCTCACTAAGAGTGATATAAGAGTTTTCTTACCCTAGTGTTATTTTTAGTCTACTTTAGTTTTGCTTACATGGTCGAAAAATTAAAATAAAACAATTTTAGTACTCTATTTGGCAAGGCTTCCCCAATTTCCATAGCTTATCTGTTTGTTCAACATCAAAGTACAGCACCTGCTTGCAAGCGCTGTGCTGAGCCATAGTGGAGACTGAGGCAAAAGAAAAAAAGTCATCAATACTGATCCTTTATTTAAAATGTTGATAGCTTGTTAATCATGGTCTTTTTGGCATTGATTCTGATTTAAAACATTGCATCTAAATATAATACATCTTGCTTACTCTAAGGCTTTTCGCACTCTTTTTAAAATCTGTGCTGCACCCTTTTCTCAGTTCTACTTCCAAAAATTTTAGTGTAGTAATTTTGCAGTGGCTTGGTACCTTGATGCACACTCCCGACCCCCCTGCCTAAAATCCAGCCTCAAAACTGATCAATTGTCTAAAGACTTACGTTTTGACTCTCAAAAAATTTTACATATATTTAAACACTTAAGGGTCACTGACTAAACTGGCAATTTCTTGTATTAATGAAGTCTGGTACTGATGTTCAGAAGACAAGTCAGTAAACTTACTCAGCTACAGTTTCCTGTTTAGATGTTTCTTCTCCAGTATTACTAGATACTTCAATACTCTGATCCTGAATAGCAGGGGTACTAGTAAGTTGAGCTTGTTCCTCAGTTGAAATAGTTACTGTATTTTCATTATCTACAACAGTAGCAACAATGGAAGTAACTTCGGGTTCGGGAACAACTGGAACACTTCCACTGACTGTATTAGAAGCAGAAGTGGAAACACTGGCATTGGCTGCAGCAGCGGCTGCTGCTGCTGCGGCCGCTGCTGCAACAACAGCAGCTGCTGCTTCTGCAGCAGCCATGGTGCTCATGGTGGTCGGAATTTCTGTTGTAGGAACCGGGGCTGCTGCTGTTGTGCACTCTTCTTGCTTACTATACATTAAAAAAAGAGAAAAAACTGGTCATTTCATTATTGTAATCACAGAGCTAAATAAGGCAAGTTTTTAAATTATCATAAAAGGAAATGAATAAGCCAGGGATGCCAAACTATTAAGCCATTCAAAAAGATTAAAATCACAAAATGAAACTATATTGCTTTGACTTAATTCAGCAAACATTCATAGTAATGTATTCCAGGCACTGATGCAACAATCTGCATTTCTCAGAAGTCCAGTAATTGTTCTCATTTACAAAATGGCCAATTTATCAGATTGTATTACACCAATAAATTTGATCTATATAAAAGATTTCTAAACAAACTTTATATTTTCTCCATTTCACCCATTAAAAGGAAACTCTATGTAAAGAAAAAATATATAGATATATAACATTTCATCTATTCCCAAATCAACTCAAACCAAATTTTGGACTTTTCTATAATACAGTCTTCCTAATTTGTAAATGATGCAGTCCAAATTCAAATAATTACTGTCTAGCGAAGCATCTTCTTGAGTAAATATCCCCCCCCCAACTTCACCCCAACAAAATCCTGCAAAGACAACAAAATATCAGGCCTAGCATATTAAATAATTACTTACATTGCAAATAAAACTGAGCAAACAGAAGGATGTAATGGGAGACCAAATTTGTAAATGCATATTGATTTCCAAAATTACTTACCTACTTTCTTCAGCTTTGATCATTGCTATTAAAGAGAAAAAAGAAAAGTCATCTAGTACATAGTTTCAAAATATAATCACTGAAAAGAGATTTTAAAAGAAGATAGAGAAAAGTATCATACAATAGAATTTAATTTATCATCCCCCCAAAATAAAAAATTCAAAATCACTTTTACAGAGCAAATGCTTGCTCCAAAATTCCAGGGCAGCAATTAAATAATGGAAACAAATTTAAATGAGAGCAGTTATTAGGAAAGCTTATCCCATACTACTACTTTCCCATAAAGGCTGCTGCAGCTGGCTACTGCAACAACTCCCTGAAAGTATCTGCATAATTCTGGAATAGCAATTTACCCAGGAATGAGACTAGTTTGATATTTTTTTAAAGATGCTAAATTCAAAATGGGATCAAACTTATGAAATTGCAGCACATATATACTAGCATTGACAAGTAGATAGATAGTTACGCACACCAAATATTTGTAGTAGGGTTATATCAGAAATGAGCTTGATACTTCATAAATGAATAAACTGGGAATCTACCTATCTACAATATTATTAGCCAATGCTAGTATAAATAATTTAAATTGAGCTTTAAAGACATGTACTCAATATTTCAGTTTTCAATCCAGTTTAAGTACATTTTTCTTTGGGGCTAACAAATATCTTTTATTCAGCATCACTAGCAAATGAGGTGCTCCATGAGTAATGATACAAGCTTAATTCTTTATGAAAATGTTTTTAAAATTTTAAAGGAAAACATTTCTGAAAATGTTTAGGATGGCAGAGAAACAAACTTAAGCAGTCATCGCTACTAATACGAATTAACATATTTTTCCGAAACAATGAGGATCTAATCTAATGAAGTGACACAACGGAAGGCAAATGAACTTAAGATGACAGTGTCTTTTAAGAGACTTTTATCCTCCTTCCTGCCAGATGTCATTCCACATTGCTACCTACTTTATTAGCCCCATGCTCTTATTAATACAATCTGTTGCTTCTAGTCTGGTATAATTTATGACATTAGATTCTATAAAAAGTGAGAGTAAAAGAACTAAATTTTCAATTCTTACTCATTATCTCTGCTATTTTAAGCCTGGGGTTTTATATTAATTAGATAATAAATATTTCTAGATTTTGAAGCATATTCTGAATAGTTAAAGATGCTGAAAAATTCTCCCCTTGTAAGTCAGGCATATTTTGTATACCTTAATTCTTCCATAACAAACATATATGGCTATTTTGCAATGTTATGCTAAAACAAAACTGGCATTTAATGTACAGTCTGATAATACACTAACAAAATGTAAACTGATAAAAGATTCAAGGTTATCTACTATCTACTACTGTGAAGTGAGTAAAAAGACATGTTCCATCTATGCACCAACACTCACGGAGGGATTTAGAAATTTTATAAGTAAAGTCCTTGTTCAATTTTCAAATGATAATGATTTTTAAAAATCAAATTACACCTTTAAAAGCTACAAGCTCATTTATAATATAACCCTTAAATGAAAGAAATTCTTTAGAGATTTTTCACTGCAGATCTATTCACTCATGGTTAGTGAACATTAGTGACATACTCTAAAAATGTTAAGTATGACAGAAAATGAATTATCAAAGCAGCTCACCATGCAGGTTTGATTTTGTAATAAGACTTCCAGCAACAATGGTATTCTGGTATCCTAGTTTCAGTGGAATCAAATCAAATAAAAATCTATTTAAAATCTATAGAACTGAGATCTAGAGCAACAAGAAAATAAGAGCCCATAAAACTGTTATACCATTTTAAATGTTCTAATCATTTAATTAAAAGAAAAAAAGGGCTTTGAACAAGCCTATTCAGGAGGGATTGTTTCAAAATGAATGACATTTATATGTAAAAAGTTATATTACAAATTATTTTTTCCTGTTTTACCTTCCAGATCCTCAAGTTCTTTAGGTTTGGCCCAGCGGGATTCTTTTGTTTGAGAATTATAATAATAAGGCTTTCCTGAATCAGATTTGTACTCCTTCCAGGGACATTTAGACAACAGTTGCTAAAGAGGAAAAAACTTTTAGTCAATAGTAACACACTGAGCATCACTGATCATTCATTCATATGGCTGTTTTCCCTAGATATCATCAAACTACACAATTCTAAAACTTGTGAGATGATATAAGCTATCAGTGATTGAATACTAAGTGATGTTATTTGGATATTATTTAATCTTTACACTACAAAATTTATACCATTATTCCAAATTTACAGACTTATTTGAACAGAGAAAGTAACTTGTTTAAGGTGACAGGACAGGATTCAAAACCAGTTTTATCTGAATTTCAAATCCTTTGTACTTTTATCATTTACATTCCACCACAGGTAAAAATCACCACATTTAACAAATAAAAACCATCCAAATTTAATAAATAGATTTATCAAATACTAATACAAGTAAAACACAAAATTTGAGAAAAGCAAAATCTGGTTAAGTTGTGCTTAGATTTCAGTTTCATGATAGTTTATTACAACTCTATATGAATTAACTTATATAAGAAAATAATGTAGGTATGAAATACTTAAAATCTAATATATAAAACCTGCTAGGGTGGTATAAGAAAGCTATTGAAAACTTGAATCCAAACAGAGTGTCTTGGACAAAATATATACTCAATAAATATCAGACTACAAGTCAGTACAGGGATAAACAAAAAATATATCTACTAACCTCCCCTCCCAAGCATTGCTGTGCATATAGTGTGGTAGCCTGGAAAATACTTTTACCTTTTCTCAAATTCCTTAATTAAGAAGAAAACAAAAACGTATACCACCAGCTAAGAAGAAACTTAAGCATAGCCTGGAGTGCCATGTCAACTACTTAGCATCCCAGAATTTCTAATTAAACCACATGCAATATTGCTTAATTCAGTTTATTCCTTCAACTTTAACTTTTACTTCCATATCTGTATATTTTGAATAGTAAAATTTGCAACATAGAATGAAATAAAATATGCCCTAGTCTACTTAACAGTCCCTGATTTCTAGGCCTCAAACTTTTACCTCAGCAGGTGTTTTAAGATCATCTGGTTTCTCCCAAGTAGATTGTTTTGTTTCAGTATTATAGTAGTAAGTCCTTCCATCAGGTGATTTATGTTCAGTCCACATTGATTTCTAAAGAATAAAAATAACAAAAAGACAAAAATTATGTAACAGTGTCATCAAAAATGAGTACAATAGATTTATATCAATATAAAGAAATCAATTAAATATAAAATGAGCATGTTTTGACAGTTTATATCTTCTAGAATAATTTATCCATGCAAGTAGGCAGAGAACTGAAAAACAGAATATTTTTATGTAAAGTACTTCAAGAGCAGCATAGCTCAATTAAGGGTTTAAGATTTCTCTCAGAATTACAGTATGACTGCTCTCCTAAGAACAGTAACTCTGTAACTTATGTACATAAGACAATCTTTCAGAATAGAAATGCATGCCTAGATGAAAAAATGTATGAACTAGGTGCTAATATGAACTGATTATGTGTTCATCTACTCTAGTACAAAGAATATTTACATCGAATTGGACAAAATTCTAAAATGATATACTATAAAGACATAGCTGTCAAAATTCGAAGAGACAGGTTTTGGATGGCAATAAGAATTTAACTATCAACAAGATGAAATTTAAAAGGGATAAAATATGTTAATCCAAATGTCTCAAAATAGGATAGGTGAGATAAAATTTTATGTGAATGAAACTAGTTTGATATAGAATATAAATCCACTCTTAATCAAAGGTCCAAGAGAACATACTAAGAACCTACTAAAAGTTGCTAAAGAAATCTCAGGCATCAATAGACTTGATGCGTCAAATAAAGGTAATTACTGGATGACATCAAAGGTAGTGAATCCAACTGGGGGCGCCAGATTTTTCAGATGATAACAAACTTAACTATGCTTGAAGGAGGATTATAAAGACAATCTATACCATCACATTTCTTCAAATCTAAGACATAAGATTATTTAACTATCACATGCTTTTTTACTGTTCAGATTTTACTTCAAACTTATTGAAAGATTTATTCTTAGACAATGAAAAGGAAAACAGAGTAGTTAAGATAGTCTTCTTCACAATGAGACCACTTTTTGTATCAGAGTTGCTGACGTTCATTATATTCCAAATAATATACCCTCTGTGGCATCAAGAATATTGGTAATGTAGTATTTCTTAAAAAAATTATAAAGTAAGTGAAAACCACTAAAAACTGGTTCTTAACCTTCTTTTGTACTTATTTAAAGCTCATCTAACTTTCTTTTTTCCTTATCAACTTTACTAAGAGCTGACCTACTTTTGATTTCTGCTTTAGGAATATGGCTGAACATATGTGATCCATTGCTTTTCCCACTTTTTGGGCTATAATTTTATTCCTAGCTGATTAACAGAGTACTGTACCATCACTTTTTGCATTTTCTTCCAAACCACAGACATACATTCTTTTGATGTTGGCACTTTTGTTGTTCACTCACACACAGTTAAGCCATGATTGCCACCTGGACGATGGAGGTCGTCATAAGACATCATGGATTATAGAATACACTCCAATTTCAGATTTTAGAAGGTGAAATGAAAAATGCTAATTGAACACTAGCTAATTTAAGGAATACCTGCAAAGTTTGGGGATGGAGAGCCAAGAAAATGTGACTTGAATATAAATCAATGTGATTTTAGTAATTAAGTAGGATGATTATTTTCTGCACCTCCGAAAAGAGAACTAGTGTTAATAATGTAAAGGAATTATACACAGGCAGTTATTTCAAAGAAATAACTATAAAATTTGAGCTGCTTGATAATAATGTGATTGGCTCTTCCTATAGTGAGATAAGTTATCTGACATGACTATTTACAGAATGGATTTCTGCATAATGTAGCAGGATAACTGGATAATTTCAAAGGTATGTTAAATTCTCTAACTTGTTCTAGCACCTTGTACTGGATAACTGTACTATCTCTGAAGCAAATATTAAACAGGTGCTGAAAAATAATTTGGCTTTCTGTTATTAACCTACTTTAACATCTTTTCATCAAAAGGCAATAAAATTAGAAATACATAAACTTCAACTGTACAGATATTTAATAAATTAAATGGTGTTAAGATAAAGGTATTTGTATTTATCCTTTTTAAAAAAAATGTAATGAATTCAGTAGCATCTCAAAAAATCACACTACCTAAACAGAGGCCTACTGTAAGTACCAAAACTATATTTTAACTTTCTAAATCATATGTGCCAAAGGGTGCATCAAGGAAAGAGGAAGTTCACAAGAATTTATGAGGAGATAACGAAACAAAAAAGAAAGGGGCAGTGTATGGTCAAAAAATAATGGGGAGCCAGAGGAGACAATACAAGCTAATAAATCAAATAGCAATCAACTTAATATTCACTACCTATTACTTGATTTGACCCTCACTAACTATATTATAACACAGGTATAACCATTCTCTCTATTCTATAGATTAAAAAGAACAACCTTTAGGAGGATTTATAACTTGCTCACAGGGACTCAGGAAATGACACTAGAACAACTAGTTATATTTGATTCTAAAGACCACAATTATTTTGTTACCAACATAGTTATTGTGGTAATAAAATAATCAGACATGAAATGGCAGTTCTGGGAAATCAATAAAAACTTTTTTTTTTTAAACAGAGGATAAATGGGAGTATATGTGCAAAACAAAGGGAAAAATATCATTATCCTTAATATACAAAAATCTGCTACCATCAAAAGATAAACTAATAAAAAACATGGCTATAAACAGAATACAGCGCAGATAATTAGATGATCAACTTCATTAGCAAATCAAAGAAGCACACACTAAATGAAACTTTTAGCTCATCAGATGATTGACAAAGATTGTTAACATACAGTGTTAAAAGGGTATGAGAAAAAGGGCACTCTCTTATGCTACTGTTGGAAATGAAATTAGTATAAATTCTTTGAAAGGTAGTTTAGCCGTTCGTATCAATATTAAAAATGCAAATACTATCTCCTGATCCTGAAATTTGACCTCAAAAGATCTCACTGACATTACTTCAAACATGTCATGTATAAAGATGTTCTCTACTTACAATGGTGAAAAATCACTTAACTCATATCTACCCACAGGAAAACAAATGAATATGGTCCATTCATACTATCAACATATCTTATTTGCAATATAATAAAAAATATCTAAGAAAGTCAAGTTTAATTATACCAAAAATGCTAACATACTTTTCAGATTCAGAAAAAGACAGGAAAAAACTAGCAACAGAGAACTGTGAAGAAAGTAAATACTCTCAAATTAAACTTGATGTATGTAATGGATGTATGTAACATACGTGTTTGTACAATGTCTAAGCTGAATTTTCATGAAAGAGAAAAAAATGGCTAAATCCAAACACTAAATACACAGAAAAATCTCCTCACTACCCTTAATAGAGAAAACAAGAAAAAGCCAAAAAATATGATTAGAATTGAGGAAGAATACAATTCTCTCATCCCTGGTAGAGTGCAGAGGTGCCATCACAGCTCACTGCAACCTCATACCCCCGGGCTAAAGCGATACTCTTGCCTCAGCCTTCCAAGTACAGGTACTTGAGCAAGACTCTGTCTCAAAACAAACAAAAAAACCAATAGAAAATGTGCCAAAAAAGAAAGGCAGCATGAAGTTAAATGTAACTAAATATTATCACATAAAATCTTGCAATGTATACAGTTTGGCAAAGCAGAATTTATTGCAGGAGTGCAGGAGTGAGTTCAATATAGGGAAATTTTCAAAAGAAATTATTTCTATTAAAAATGAAATGAAGAAAAATAAGGCTGGACTATTAAACTTGGTATGATCAAAACATATCCTGAAAACCGTGAGTTCGCAAGTATTCAAAAATAAATAAATAAAAGCAAAAATGCTTAAATAATGAAAAGAAAAACACTAAACGAAAAAAGACAATTTAGTAAAAACTAACAAATGTCACTCTAAAGCCACTTTCATTAAAATCATGAATAGGCTGGCTCACGCCTGTAATCCTAGCACTCTGGGAGGCCGAGTCGGGTGGATTGCTCAAGGTCAGGAGTTCAAAACCAGCCTGACCAAGAGCGAGACCCCGTCTCTACTAAAAATACAAACAAATTAATTGGCCAACTAAAAATACATAGAAAAAATTAGCCAGGCATGGTAGTGCATGCCTGTAGTCCCAGCTACCCGGGAGGCTGAGGCAGAAGGATTGCTTGAGCCCAGGAGTTTGAGGTTGCTGTGAGCTAGGCTGACACCACGGCACTCTCTAGCCTGGGCAACAGAGTGAGACTCTGTCTCCAAAAAAAAAAAAAAAAAAATCATGAACAGGCCAGTGGTGGCAGCTCATGCCTATAATCCCAGCAATTTGGGAGGCTGAGGCAGGAGGACTGCTTGAGCCAGGAGTTCCAGACCACCCTGTGCAACCCAGTGAGACCTCATCTGTACAAAAAGTTAAAAAAAAATAAGCTGGGCAAGGTGGTATGTTCTTGTAGACCTAGCTAGACCTAGCTACTTGGGGGGATTAAGTAGGAGGATTGTTCAAGTCTGGAAGTTCAAGGTTACAGTAAACTGTAATGGCAAAAACAAAAACAAAAACAAAACAAACAAAAAAAAACCCACAAAAAAAGAAAGAAAAAAAATATTCATGAACAAAACATGCCTCTGCAATCACTAAAACGCTAGCAAATATACCATGGCAATAAAATGAAACGACCAGCATAAATTTGGGGGAAGAAATAGTTCCGTTGCCTTTACTGTTACTTTTATACATATAAAATCCAAGTGAAATCTAGTTATAACAAAAAAGCTATTCTAAATTAATAAGAGAATCTGGTAATATAGCTGGTTATAAGATAAAACTCTTTGAATAGGCAATAAGTATCTCAAAATAAAAACGGGAGCAGTAGCCTACTCACAATGTAACAAGATTTTACAAGGCTCACAGAAATAAAAATATCTGGCATAGCTGTCTGTTCCACCTAAACATAATTTAAAGCAGAAACCATAATGCAAATAAAAGAGAGATATTGTATACCAGTAAATAGTAACAGATCAAAAACTTACCTTGAAAACATATGCATAGGGCAATTTTAGCCCTGAAATACAGAGTAACAACAAGAAAATACAGAGAGAAACAGATGACTTTAATTTTTTCTAGTTAAAGATCTTAATACACTATCTTCTTAGATCCAAGCAGATGAAAGATAAGCCATGATAAAGGAATAACAAAATAACCTTAAATAGCACACAGAATATTCCTAAAAATTAGCCTTGAACAAAAACATAAATGAATCTTTGATAAACTGCAAAGAATCTTACAGACTGTGCTGTCTGATCATAATGGAGAAGCATAGCTTATAAAAAATATGTTTCCCAAAGGTACAATCCATGGAAGAAATAATTGATAGGCTGAAACATGCAATTTTCATTAAAATTAAAAATTTCTACTCTGCAAGACACTGTCAAAAGAATGAGACGATAAGCCACAGATTGGGAGAAAATATTTGCAAAAGACGTATCTGATAGACTGTTATCCAAAATATGTAAGTAATTCTTAAAATTCAACAATAAGAAAATGAACAACCCAATTGAAAAATAAGCAAAAGATCTGAACAAACACTTCATCAAAGGCACACATACAGCAAATGGAAACATGATCCACATCACACATAATAATGAGGGAACTGCAAATTAAAACAAGATACCACTACACACCTATTAAAACGGCAAAAACCCAAAACACTGATAATACCAAATGCTAGTGAGGATATGGTGCAAGAGGAACTCTCATTCAATGCTGTTAGCAATTCAGAATGGTACAGCCACTCTGGAAGACAGTTTGGCAGTTTCTTACAAAACCAAATATAAATATACTCTTACTATACAATGCAGTAAACATACTCTATAGTATTTACCTAAATAAGCTGAAAACTTATGTTCACACAAAAACCTGCAAGTGGATGTTTAAAGCAGGTTTATTCATAATTCCCAAATCCTGGAAGCAACCAAAATGTCCTTTAGTATGTGAATGGATAAGTAAAATGTAGTACATTCAGACAACGGAATATTATTCAGTGCTAAAAAGAAATGAGCTATGAAGCCATGAATAGACAATAAAGGAACCTTAAATGCACATTACTGAAAGAAACCAATCTGAAAAGGCTATACACTATATAATTCCAACTACATGAAATTCTGAAAAAGACAAATATATAGACACAGAAGAGGTGAATAGGTTTAAAGCACAGAGGATTTTTAGGGCAATGAAACTATGTTGCATGCTATCAGAATGGTGGATACATACAAGTTCATTAAATATTTGTCAAAATACACAGAATGCATACCAACAGTGAACCCTAATGTAAACTGGACACTGGGCGATAATGTATCAGTGTATATTCATCAGTTGCACCGTATGTACCGATATGTTGTGAAATGTTAAATAGTGGGAGAGAGACTCTAAGTTATGTGGGGGGAGTTCTATCCTTTCCACTCAATTTTGCTGTATGCCTAAAACTGTTCTAATAAAGTCTATTTTTAAAAAAAGTCCCCTATCTGGAAACCAAAAAAAACATACTGCTTAATAACCTTTTAATAAAGAAATCCAATGGAGGAAAAAGAAAACACAATAACTAGAGCCAAATGACAATGAAAACTCTATATATCAAAACTTATGAGACACACTTAAATTTGTAATAGAAATTTGTAATAGAAGCTTGAAAACTAGAAGCTTAAAAAAGAGCAAAAAGTAACCAAGAAGGAAATAAAGACAATAGCAGAAATAAACTGAAATTATTCCCACACACAAAAACCCACAATAAAGATGAGAGCTATTATGATTTTTAATGCTATGCTAAATAATTAGAAAACGCCAATGAAAGAGATAATTTCTGGAAAGATAAAAATTAGAAACGTAGAAGAGATCAATAACCACTAAAGAAATTGAAATAATAATCCAAAACCTATATCCTCAAAAAGTATTATTCCAGTCAGTTTTTAGTTGTGCTCTATCAAGCTGTTAATAGTTATTCCTCATTTATTCAAGTTGTTCTAAAGAATAGAAAGATAGAGGTTATTGCCCAGACATAACCAATCTACATAAGATAATAGCAAACTGAATTCAGAAGGAATTAAACACTTGCCTTATTAAATAAATATTAAAGCCACCCTAATTGAAAAAAGTACTAATGCTAGATTGGAAATAAACAATGGAAAAGAAAACCCAGAAATAGGTGCCAGAATACATGAGAATTTAGTATATGACAAAAAAGAAATTTCAATTAAGTGAGAAAAAATGGTTTGATAAGACACCTGACACAATTGCTTATCTATCTTACAGACATTCCAGATGAATCAAACACTTAATGATAAAAAAAAAAAAGCAATAAAAATCCTCTAACAAAATACAGGAAACTTTATGAGTAGCACAAGGGATGAAGATACCCTTATAAAAATTTCAAGATACTCAAAAGCTAGAAAGGATAACCAAGGCTGGGCATGGTGGCTGACACTTATAATACTAGCACTTTAGGAGGCCAGGAATTTGAGACTAGCCTGAACAAGAGCACAAATAGAAATATTAGCCTGGCATGTTGGTACATGCCTGTAGTCCCAGCTACTAATGAGGCTGAAGAAGAAGGATCGCTTGAGCCCAGGAGTTGGAGGTTGCAATGAGCTACTAATACGATGATGATGTCACTACACTCTAGTCAGGGCAACAGAGCAAGACCCTGTCTCAAACAAGGTGGGGGGGAAAGAGCAAATTCAGGTCAAGAGTAAAATCAAAGCTGAAAACACTGAAACACAGAGGGATATTTAAATGTTTAAAAAATAATGCATCAAAAATTAAAGTAAGAAAAAAAGGACAACCATATGCGAGTACATTAAAAAAAAAATGGTGTAGCAAGCCACATCAAAAGCAAAAATCAACAAATGATAGACTCGGAAAAATATTTGAAATTCATGACTAGGTAAAGGATTAATATCTGTAACACTTAAAGAATTCTTAAAATAAAATTGGTAAGGAAAAAACCAAAAGAATAGTCCAACAGAAAAACAGGACAGGAAGGAGATAGGTTAACAGACGAGAAACCCAAATAGCAAATAAAATGTTAAATCTCATGAGAAGTTAAATAGGAACTATCACTTCAAACCCATGTCCAGTCATTAAACAAACGAGTGATACTGGGCTATTGCTACCAGAGATTCTTGGAGAAGAGGAAATGCTACTACAATGCTATTAGAAATGTGCATTTTATATTCTTCTTGAAAAACAACATAACTAGGTGCATACTCTCCATCTCAGAAGTTTTATTCCTGGAATCTTTCTTAGATGGGAAAGATAGAACTATTTGTGTTTGGGGGAGGGTGAGACCCTAGAAATAAACTGAATTTTTATCACTTGGTGAATGGTTAAATAAATTCATATGTCTCGATGCTAAAGAATACTTTATGAAGTCATTTAAACTATTAACATTATACCTACATTAGGGAACTTACACAGATTTTTCACAATTAATTTTTAAAGGAGAAAAACAAAATACAAAAATATATTTACAGATAATTTAAAAGCATATATAATATGACCCAATTATGTAAAAAGATACATATACACACACACATATTTCTTTATGCTTAAATATATGTAAAAGATCTTCAGCAAAATACTGATGGTAGTTCACTCATGCTTGAAAAATTAAGGGTGAATTTTACTTTCTTCTTCATAATTTATGACTCCTTCATTTTCCTCCCAACAAACCATTACTTAAATAAGCAGGAAAAGCATGAAGCTATCCTTTTTCAAAAGCAGGTACTTACTACAATAGAAGAGTATCAGATGGATATTTTGTAACCATTCAACTTTTAATACAAAAGATACATGAATGTTTTAAAAACATTTAAATGAGGTTCTCAATTTGAAAATTTTCCCCTCAAATGTAAAATATTAACATATATATAATCAGTTCAAAGCTTCCCGTCTTTCCTCCACCACAACAGTGGGATAACCACCACCTCTCAGAATGTTGCTATCGTTATAAGAGATTATATACATAAACTCTTCCTTTTGTTGATCTTTAAGGAACAGCCAAAAACAAATAAACAAACCACAAAAAAAATCTTTTAAGGTAAAGAATGAGATAATATTAATAAGCATAAAATAGCCATCTTTAAGTGGAGACATAAGCTTAACATTATTTTCCTAAAACGTGGGACAGTATAAAAATGTTTAACAGAATATCATACATAGAAGCATGGGCAAAAGGGGAAAGACTACTATCTTATGATATCATTCTCGCCTTTCCTAGAGAAATATCAAAGCAATTCCAAACATGCCATTTTTCTTTCTAACGTAGTGTTAAGGAAGGTATAGCAAAAAAGTGTTTCTTAAAATTACTACATATCAAAAAATTCCACATTAGGTTTGCAGTGTTGAAAATGGGCACAGAATTTTTCTATATAAAAAATAGCATCTTCTAATGCAGTGCTTAGTAATGATTACCATGTTAACTACTGTACACCTACAAGTTCTGCTTCCCTTCTAAGTGTAATGGAGAGAAATCAAATCCTTGTAAAAACTGACACATATAATTTCCATTCCTCTTATTAACCCCGTCAAAATTATATTTTAAAATAAATCAATTTTTCCACCTTTCATAGAAAGGGAAAACTGATGATTAATGTAAGGATTAAATTAGCAGATAATTCTAAAGAAAAAAACAAGGATAACTATAATCAAATAAATACATTAGAGGTTTAAAGAGTACTTACTGCACCAGATGTACCTGAAAAAAAAAAAAAAGTTTTAATATTTATTCATACTATTTCTTCCTCCTCATCCTCTCTCACTAATAATCCTGAGATTGTCCCGTATGACTTAAGTGCCTGCTCTCTTTCCCACAAAAGAAACAACTATAGTGCAAAGCACTTTCAGAATTTGAATGTTCAATCTACAAACCCACTTGGAGCCAGTTTGAAAAGTATCCATCTTTGCCTTTGGTTTCTCTTCTTGCTATCACAAGTGTCTATGTTGCCTAATTCCTCTTCCTCTGCTATATATAACACCAAAGTACAATAATGCCTCTGACCTCTGATCTTCTGGCTTTAGATCTGTGGTAACTGCAACTATCTAGATTCCAGGCTTGTGCTGTATAATATAATAGACATTAGCCACCACACATCCCTGTTTAAATTAAAATTTTAAATTAAGATTAAATTTTAAAAAATTCAGTTCTTCAGTTGTACTAGCCACATTTCAAATAATAATTACATGTGGCTAGTGGCTACTACACTGGATAGTACAGATTATAGAACATTTCCAACACTGCAGAAAGTTATATTAGATGGTGCTGCCCTATACAGCTACAGAAAACCTCTTAAGGATCTTTAAAATGCACATTAGTCACAAAACTCATACTAATAATCTTTAACTTTAGAAACTAGTAACAGAAAACTGCATGTAAAAGAAAACAAAGATTGTATGCAAAACAAAACAAAGTTCATATATACTGCATGTACTCAAAAGCAGCTACTACTATGGACATCAATAGTACAGCCAACACATTTTTAAAGGAATTAAAAAGAAAGTTTAATATAATTTTCCAGGATTACTTAGGGTTAATAGTACCCAACTCTAGATAGCTAAGAAAAAAACAATTCCACTAAGTATTTTCAGAACATCATTTTCATTTAAATACATAATGAAGTCTGTGAAACATCTTAAAAAGACCAATTATGTCCCATATAAACCTGCAGAAAAGCACACAGTATGTTTCAAACGTCTTTCAACCAATAATGCTTAAAACAAAATATGTTTTGGTATAATCACAGAATAAATTTCAGCATCTTGAATATTAATTTATGTGGAAAACTATTCATGAATAATGGAGGCATTTATTATATGTTAAAGCCAGTGAAAGTGGCCAGTTACTGGTAAATAATGGGGAAAAAAAAACCATGACAGGGCTTACAAACTCCTATGACCACAAGGGCCACGCAGATGACGAAGAAATGAATGTGAAGTAGTCCAGAAGGTCATGGAGACTGCATACTCCACATTTAAAGTACGGAGCCACTATCCCATTCCTATGTTTGCTAAGTACAAACACGGACTTAACCAGAGTTCATTCATTTAAGAAATGTTCTCTGAACACCTGTGTCGACACGACTGAGCACTGACAACTTTGCAAGATAAATCCAAACTTTATATAAAACCTGCAGACTTTAAATGTTAGCAATAATTATAATGCAAAATTTAAAAACATTGTGTAGGCCAAAGTTTATCTGCAGACCAAATGTGGTCCAGAACCTCTGACCTAAAACTATGATCAAGAAAGAAATATCAGGAGGTGATTATAAATAAAGTCAAACAAGACACTGCTTTTATTACTCATTATAACAGGGCTACTTCCCAAATGAAGTGTAATACATACCATAATACATAGTATACATACCTCCAGCTACATCCATGCTATTTACACCTGGCTGTAAGAAGAAAAATGAAATTAGTAATATTCACATTGTTAAAACTATATTTTACATAAAGTACTCATAAAGCACAGTGAACTAATCTCTTTTATGGATAATTCTCAAGCCAGTGACTCAAAGATTCTTAGCAAAAGTTTTAGTGGTCTCAGTTCCCTGGGCTGACTGTAAAAAGGATCAGCAAACTGGGGCTTCTTAAGCACTTTCATTTAGGTGCTATACCAAGCATACACAGATCTACAACCTTTTACCCATAATTTGGAAACCCAAAAAGCTCTAAAAAGTAAGTTTTTTTCAAGTATGGCCCCAAAACCTACTCAGAATGAACATGGAAGTCTTTATAATCTTTATTTATCACACCTCGGATTAGTCCATTAGTTTTGCTGTGGAAACATTAACATGTTAGAAATTAACATTTTCTAGACCCCACAGGAAATTATGAAATAAGACACAGAATGTGCAATGTGTTACTTTCTAATATTAGAAAGAAATGTGAAATATATCTGGCCTTAAGGATTTCAGATAAGACACTGAAAACTTACCACCCCCCTAAGGGAGTATGCCACACATGTTCACTATTACCTGATAACCTAGTAGTGGTTGTAAAGAATTTAAACTAATTTGAATATCATACTAACTTATATACTGCTATACTACTATACTAACATGTATGCTAGAGGGGTAGTAAAGCTGTTTAAGGATTTTTCTAATTAATTTGTCCCAGCTGAGGTCTCATGAAATGTGGATTTCAAAATCTAGTATTAAATCATGTTATATCAACTTTTCTTTAGCACTCAGTAAAGCAAATGTCTACACTTTAAAATTAAAATGTTACCAGACTAGTAAAATCCTTCTGGCTCACAAATTATGGTTTTTGGTATTCTGGTCTTATTTAATGTGGAATTAGCTTAAGAAATAAGAATGTACATTTATTATAATATTAATATAGGAAAAAACGTAAATGTCTATCATTCAAGTTACAGAAACTAAAAGTCCACTGTAATTCTCATATTACATTACAGGACTCCAGCAGCACTTAAAAGGCTAACACAACTGCATGAAAAATACATATATATTATTTCATATATAAAAGTAATCAGTCAAAACAGCACAGAAAATACTTATTTTCACATAATTACCGGTAAGGCAGGCTGCATGGATGCCTGAGACATATGAGACATCATCATTCCAGGCATTACTGAAGACATCATTCCAGGCATCTAAAACAAAAGTAAAAAAAAGGTTACTTTTTAAGACCAAAGTATTTAATGATTTTAAGAATCATATAACTTAAGATTAAAAACCACTGAACACTAGACTACATGGACAGTATGCTTAGTAAGTGCTTGTTGAATGAATGAAGTACTTTTCCAATGATCTATTTTAATAATTATGTCACAGTTTATAAGTATAGTTCAAATTTAAAAGTTTGAACTATTATGTTATTTCTAGCCTAAACTTAAGAATATTAATTTCCTTTTAGCATTAACTCAACACTTATGTTTTCCTCCCTTGTTTGGAGCAAGACAATTTAAGATAAAATTTTTTCAGTATTTTTCACCTTTGACTTTTAATATCTATATTGAATAAATTTTACAACAGTCTGTTCTCTTTCAAAACCCTAGATCAAAGGTGCTTAAAATCCAAACAGTGATTTTTAAAAAATACATAAAAAACAAACTTTTAAACCCCCAATCATCTATTCTCTCTCCTACAGAGAACTTAAGGCATACATACATAAATGTCTGAAGATATTAGTTTGGGAACTCAATCCAGTTTACCAATGACTGACATTCAAATCTATGAATTAATTCTACTAAGTGGGAATAAAAATCATGAAGATTAACATAAATTTCCTAAGGATTTGACCTAATGCTCATCTATATTGGTATAACCCCACATTACAATTCTGATTTTAATATGAACATCAAAAGGATCTACTGAAACTGGGAGGGGGAAAATACATACAATAATCACAGAAATTGGAAAAATGTAATTATTCAACAGTTTCAAATTAAATAATTTGAGAAACAGGGATAAAAGAAAAGAAATAAGTGTTTGGTCAGGAGGAACATAAACATTAAAGCCTACTAAAGGTAGGTAAGAACATTCACGCGTTGAATTTTGTTATTTGTGAAAGTCAACTCACGAAGCAAAACAAAGCTAAAGGACCTATTAAAATGAAGTAGCATGGAGTTAATGGATTAAAAACAACCAAAAAATTGTTTATACATCATTAATCAAGAACTTGTTGACAGAAAGTTTGAGTAGAAGAATGTGATAGCCTACTTGAAGCATGCTCAAAATAGTATGTTTTAAAAAGGTACAGAATTTGAAACAGAAGCACTGACAAAAAAAATCAGAGAAGTAACTTACATGTTAAGTGAAAAATAATATAGCAATCAAATGAGGAAGAACTAGGCTTGCTCCTAGCCCATATATCTCACCCAACACATATATTTGCACAATTAATTTTGCTTTAGGCTAACGCAAAGTAAGTTGAATCAGGTAACTGGTTATGGGGGAAAGCAACCCAGAAGCAGGTTGGGCAACAGAGAAACAGCCTAATCCTTAAAATGGCCTATATAAAAAAATCAAAAGCTAGTAACATACCCAAAACTGGAATTCTAAGCTAAATTGGGAAATCAAAGTTCGAAAACTTAAGAGAAAAACAAATCAAAGTAATTTCTCATAAGAATTAAAGGTTTTTTTTAAAAGTAGGGTAAAATCTCCATAATGCAATAGAACATTTCCTCAGGCTAACAGCAGACTATACAAATGAATCTTAATTTCAAAGTGAAACATTCTGATACACACAAAGACCAAATCTTGTTTAAAAAACAAACCCACAAAAAACCCTATATGTAACAAGAGTTTACTACACTAGGCTTATGAGACTTACAGGAAACAATAGTTGAAAATCATTAAAGAACATACAGCGCTTTACCATAGTTTTCTATCCTCCTCATACCTCAAATTTTTAAACACCTCAAAAATGTTCCTTTAGAGACTGGAAATCATGGTATTGGTTATGGAATGAAATTTATTGTCAAATAAAAAGCTACATTCTTCATTATCTTAGTAAATTCTGAGGGGATGGCAACTAGTTAAGCTTGTTTTACCTGAAACTCATCTACAAGTCTTAAATCATGTACAACTGAAAATTCTAAAAGTAAATAGACCATTAATACAATTTAAAACAAAGCTGTGATGTTGTTAACACGAAATCAAAGAACAAAAACATAAATATGCAAAATACCATATTTTGTATGAAAAGCTATTGTAAGAATTTGGCAAATTTAGAGCTCCTTCAGAGGCTTGAGCATTACAAAAAAGCCGGAAGAATCTACTCTGTGGAAATGTTATGAAGATTCCCATTTTCCATAAATTCTAGGATATACATAACATGGAGACAGATTTTCAATCCCTCTCTTTGAAGTTGCTTTCTTTCAGAGAATTTGTGCTGACTTATGCCTGTTACCTGGCAGCACCATGAATCTGAGATCAGATTCTTTTCTATTAGGTTGGTGCAAAAGTAACTGTGGTTTTAGCATTGCTGAAATCTGGCGTTTGATATTGAATGCATTCTTAAATAAATATGGTTATGTTATACATCATTTTAATGCACATTTTTCACTTTATGTTTTTTTGCTAATGACTTATTACTTGCTGTTTATTTTATATTTAAGACTATGGAAATTATTGATGTTACACAAAAAGCAAATCTGAATGATTTTCTTATTTGAGTTCATAAAGCAGCAGAAACAACTCGCAACATCAACAAGGCATTTGGCCCAGGAACTGCTTACAAACATACAGCGCAGTGGCGGTTCAAGAAGTTTTGCAAAGGAGATGAGAGCCTTGAAGATGAGGAGCGCAGCGGCCAGCCATGGAAGTTGGAAGCTGACAACTGGAAGTTAATAATGACCAATTGAGAGCAATCATCAAAGCTGATCCTCTTAAAACTACATGAGAAGTTGCTGAAGAACTCAAGGTTGACCATTCTACAGTTGTTCGGCATTTGAAGCAAATTGGTAAGGTGAAAAAGCTTGGTAAGTGGGCGCTTCATGAGCTGACCGAAAATCAAAAATAACGTCTTGAAGTGTCATCTTCTCTTGTGTATGCCGCAACGAAGAACCATTTCACAATACGACAACCTGAGATGACCAGCTCAGTAGTTGGACCGAGAAGCAGCTCCAAAGCACTTCCCAAAGCCAAATTTGCACCAAAAAAAGGTCATGGTCACTGTTTGCTGGTCTGCTGCTGGTCTGATCCACTACAGCTTTCTGAATACTGGCAAAACCATTACATCTGAGAAGTAAGCTCAGCAAACTGATGAGAGGCACCGAAAACTGCAACGGGCTTGGTCGACAGAAAGGGCCCAATTCTTCTCCACGACAATTGACCGCTTCAAAAGCTGAATGAATTTTTGCAGGGAAAACGCTTCCACAACCAGCAGGACGCAGAAAATGCTTTCCAAGAGTTTGTCAAATCCCCCCAAAGCACGGATTTTTAAGCTACAGGAATAAACAAATGTATTTCTCATTGGCAAAATGTGTTGATTGTAATGGCTTCTATTTTGATTAATAAAGGAGTCTAGTTATAATGATTTAAAATTCAGGGTCCAAAACTGCAGGTTACTTTTGCACCAACCTAATAAGTTGTCTATTCTTTTCTGTTTAATACCACAGCTAATGGGAATCCAGCCTGCAAGCTTATGAGAATTGGCTTGTGGTTCAAATCCTTATAAGTGATTTTCCCCCTCCCTCTTCCAAATAACAAAAGTTCCTTTGTTGTCCCTTTTTGCATGGTAGGTAAAGTTCTTGCTTCACATGGAGGGTATAGCCCTTGGTGTCCCCTTTATCTGTAGTCTTTCAGACTCCCCATTTTAGGTTTTTTCCTTTCTTAGGAGTGCATGAAATACAGCCATGTGTCCCTTAATGATGGGGATATGTTCAGAGAAATCCATCATTAGGTGATTTCCGTGTGCAAACACTCTAGAGTGTACTTAACAAACCTGGATGGCATAGGCCCAGTATACACCTAGGCTACTAACATGTACAGTACGTTATTGTACTGAATACTGTAGGCAACTGTAACACAACAGTATTTGTGTATCTAAATACAGAAAAAGTACAGTAAAAATACAGTATTATCTTATGGGACCACCTTCACTGAACAAAACCTATGTGGTATATGACTATAATAGATTGTCTCACCACTGATGACATCTCAAGTTTAATGAAAATGGGATAATTCAAAAGGATAAAAGGAAAAAATTCTTAACATAGTTGGTACAATAATGTCACAAAAAATTCCACGAGCCACATCATACTCAAGGCTACAAAGTGGTAGTTTATATTAGTTGAATGTGAAGCATACCATAAAATCAAAACATAAATTTCTTTACAAATTCCCATTTAAACTACTTTGGTAAATATGTAAAGTGCTATAATTAAGAATTTTAGTTGTTAGGATTAGAGAGACGGAGAGAAAGGGAAAGGAGAAAGGCATACAGAAACTAAATCCCCTAAAATACTAAACATCTGAATTTTATGGATGCTTTGGCATCTTTTAAGAAGAAAAATAAGAAAAAATAACTGATATACTATATTTGATATACTTTATTCGTAAGTGTGTATATACACTATATATACAATTTCTATGTATACTTCTATTTCCTATTCTTCTAATGACAAAAGTTATACAACCAATTATCAAGATGCTCTCAGAAGAATCACCACTGTGAGGAAAATAAAAAATACATGAGCAAAAACTAGGGAGCATCATACAACCTGCTTAGTCATTCTTAACATCCCAGAAAGTTTCTAATGTTAGGTATAAATAAGCATATTTCATTTATCACTCTACATATTTTAAAAATGAAAATAGAAGGTACAGTACTAAAAGTAATTATCAATACTATAGCAAATAAATTTCACAAAATGTAAGCTAAATGAGTCCAATTTTACTATGATATGAAAACAAAAGTGTTCACATGGGGATTTCACAAGTTCTTTTTTCTTCATAATTATTTCCTAAAAATTTTCCTGCTGGAAAGAAATCACAAACAACCTGACCTATCTTTTGTCTAGCCTTACAGAAAATTATCTGAAAAAATATTAACTCCTAATTTGATTTTTAAAAACCATTCTTGCTGCCAAAACCTGTAGTTGCAAATTGATAATCTAAATGATTCTTATCTGTTTACCTGGTTCCTTTTAAACATGCTAAAGTGAAATTCTGTAAGGACAGCCAACAGAGGCTATTTAGTATTTAAAAACAACTATCTCATACACCATCAACTTATTTTATAAATAAATATACAAAAATGTACTTGAATAAATGCAAAAACTCAATCACTAAATGGAACTAAATATTCATTCACAATTGGAAATAAACAGAAATACCTATTATTAAAGCATACCCTTAGCAACTAAAAGTGGTTACATATTAAAAAAATCATTTAACCTGACTGCCTCTTAATCTAGAGCAATATAAATTTAAGATATCATTTTTTGTTAAGAAACAGACAAATAAAAGGCAGACAATATTTGCACAAATTGTTATCACCTAGACTAGAACCTTACCATTTAACAAGACAATTGCCAATATTCAAAATTATTTAGTTTGCTAAACTCTCTCAACCTACAGAATTTAGAATTGCTGAAATACAGCTACTCTTTCAGGTTCTAGGGAGGTTAGCTTAATAAATTACACAACCTTTTACTGCTATAGAGAAAAGCAGCTCAGCATAGCTATTAAGTGCACTCTGAAGTCAGACTGGCAGAATTCCTATCCCAGCTTGACCGCTGACCAGCAGTAAAACTTTAGGCTAGTTTAACTTGATCTCTCTGGACCTCAATTTCCTCATCAATGTGAAAAACAGTACCCATTTGATAGGACTGTTGTAGGGACCAAATGGGATAATACATGTAAGGCACTTAGAACAGAGTTCAATAAATGATAACGACAGCTATTTTATTATCACTGCTCTCCTTCAACTCATACAATAAAAGTATCTCTTACGTTGCCCCTCCCCTCATCTACTCCCTATCTCTCTCTTAAGCACTTTGGTTCTTTAAAAGCATCTACAGGCATGGTGGCTCACCCTCGCAACCCCAGCACTTTGGGAGGCCAAGGTGGGAGGATCACTTGAGGCCAGGAGTTTGAGACCAGCCTGGGCAACACACGAGATCTTGTCTCTACCAAAAAAAAAAAAGGCAGAGCATGGTGATGTGTGCATGTGGTCCTAGCTACTTAGGAGGCTGAGGCAGGAGGATCACTTGAGGATAGGAGTTCAAGGATGCAGTGAGCTATGACTGTGACTATGTACTCAAGCCTGGGTGACAGAGTGAGACCTTGTCTCTCTAAAGAAAAAAAAATAAAATTCAATAGGGTATATAAATCTCTCAAAGTTTATATAAGCATGGCAGCAAAATTATAATTCTTTATTACACAAATTATTGGACACAAAAAACTTAAACCTGAAAGAAAATGAACTCTCAACATATTATTTTTAAAAAGCTCTAAACTGGGGATACACAGAAATTGTGGTGCCTCAATTAAATCATACAGACTTAACGACTTTAGAACTTACTCTAATAAGTCATCTAAGCCTTAGACATAAGTACACAAACACATAAGACCATTATCCCCTTCCCACCTTAAGTCCTACAAGCTAGATTCAGTATTATATCTAATTTTTGATACTTTATTTCAGTTAAGAAAAGAGAGAGTAATTTTCTATTACCTTTAAGAAATACAAAATCATCTTTCAGAGGAGTAAAAACTTTCTTGATACCACATGGTCCAAGACACTAGACCAAATAAGTATTTTCAAACAAGAACTTAATGTTCATTCATTAATTCAAAGGTTATTTAAAGTCTTAGCCCAAACAAACAGAAGATTAAGACCTACTGAATAGGAGTCCATTTGTGTTATTATGAGAATTTTGTTTAAAAGATAGCCAGGTCTTAAGATAAATGAGGTGAGAATTTAATTTTTTTTTAAAAAATCAGAGTCTAAGATAAAGCAAACAAAATTTCAACTCAAGACAGTCCTCACTTGCTGGCATGTTTATAGTCCTTTAAGAGACATGACCAACAGAATCTTCCAGATTTGGAGAAGATTCAGGTTTCTACTTTGGGTGTACCTAGTAAGAAAGAAGGAGAAGCAGCAGATTTCCTTTCAACACCAATGCAAAATAACACATCTTCGGTAACTGCTAACTACAATTAATTTTTGCTTAAAATAACTTTTGATACAAATAACTTTTGACTCGACACCAAAAGAAAGCAAATACAGGCTGAGTATCCCTTATCTGAAATGCCTGAAATCAGAAGTGTTTTGTACTTTTTCAGATTTTGGAGTGTTTGCATTTAAACCTAAAAGCTGAGCATCCTTTACCCCAAAATTTGAAATCCTCCACCATGCCATTTCCTTTGAGCATCCCGTTGGTGCTCCAAAAGTTTTGAACTCTGGAGCATTTCAGATTTCTCGATTAGGGATACTCATTTCAGATTTCTCGATTAGGGATACTCAACCTGTATAAAAGATTCTTGTCAATTCTGAAAAATGGCGGATTAGGGGTGGCCTCCTGGCTCTCTGCTCTCAGAGTCAGAGGCAAAATAGTCTGTCTTCTGCATGAGAGTGAACTCAACTTCCACAGGACCAGTTTCGTAGACCTACAGAGAAACAGCGTGGGA
>CAUYRT010012551.1:0-12008 GCA_963574885.1 Lepilemur ruficaudatus
AGTCCATAGACCTTATAGACTTTCAATTTGCATTGAAGCAAGTGGTTCACTGGCAGAGAAGGCACCTTACGTATTTTATGTTTTTTAAAAAGAAAAGGCTATGGGCATCGGCATGTGTGCCCACCTCTTTCGTTCCCTTCTTGCTTCTCCACTTTACCTCAAATCGTCCTTCTATTATCAACTGGAGTGACCCTCACAACTCTCACAAGTTCCTTTACCCTTTATTAAAGACCTGTACTTATCTTAAATTTGGAAAACAGATACAAGAAAAAGCAAGATTTCCAACATACCTGTTTTTTAACAGTTATGCTCTATATACATACTGAACTTCTCAGATTTTCACAGCTACACTTTCTGCAGCCATACATCTGCCGCTCCTACAGCAAACTAAATGACAACATGGGCTTTAAGTGCAGAACAATTACTTCCCATGGAACTTTCATTATTAGGATGCCTTCAATTATTTAAGTTTTAAAAAAATATAAAAATTTTTGAAAACATAGTTTATACTTCAGTTCAAATGTTAGCACCTACCTCTATAGTACTGTGCCTTCTACTAAATTTTAAAATATATTTATAGCCATAGTATTTCATTTTACTTTTTCTTTTAGATATTATGCAAAACCGTGGAAAAGTTACACATTTTATGGGCATTATTATGATTATTAAGCTGACTGATGACAAGATAGCTATGTACAAAAATAAAATGCATGCATGAATTTTATCAAAACTTGCACAAGAAATTTAGTTGGGTGGACAAGAGATAACTCAGGAAAGGAAAGGAACACTGCAAATTTTTCTGTCTACATCTCAGTTACTCTGCCCTTCCTATGCAATAACATGTTGTAGTCTTAAGAAGGCAGGGATGACTATTTTAAGGAGAGAATATCATTCATTAGATTCTCAATAGCACAGCATGTGAGTTGGTACAGCAGGGGGAAAAAACCAGGGATGAGGTTGATCTTGAAGGGGGTATGGAACTATGTTAAGCACAGTATTTGTGTGCCTGCATATGTATGTATTTGAATATATAAGAGTCACAATACTATCTATGTTTAGGTAAAGTGATTGTCCACTGCAGGGTAAAATAGGGGTAGGGATTTGTGTTAGGGGCTGGGATTAGGTAGGGCAGGGGCTGAGGTCCCAAAGGAACTCAAAGGGAGGGAGAGCTTGCTGGTGCCCAGGCAGCAGCAGGGAACCAGAAAGTAGGGATTTCTGCAGACAGAACAAGGAAGCTCAATGAGTCCCAGAAAACATCACCTCTCACATGTGCTGGCCCCTGGTTTGATGACCGGCTGCCCTCATCCCAATGTGAAGTCAGCCAGTAGCCATCCTCAACTCCAACCTCATTAGCAATTATAGACAAGCAAATGTGAGTCTACAACAGTTAAAAAAAAAAAAAAAAAAAAAGGACAGCAAGAAATGAAAGACCAATATGATCAAATTGACAGTCTCCTCCAGAGAAGTAAGTTCCCCAGGTCCCGTCCTCTTTTTGGCCCCACATCCTTCTCTGTTCAAGGAAGAGGCAGACTTCTCAGTCCCAATCATCCTATTTTCAGACAATGAGGCATATTTTTTAAAAATTCTAATTAGGATGTTCAGAAAGGTATAAAATACTGCATGCACAGAAAGTAATAATCTATGAAGAAAATTCACAGATCAACAAAGACAGCTTGAAATTCTTTTAAAATATTTAAATGTCAGAATAAAATATTGGGAGACAGAAAGTAAGAAATATCCCAGAAAGCACATAAATAAAACAGCAAATAATAAAACATAAGATAAACGGTAAGCTGTTGGGGAGATGGGTTCAAGAGTTCCAACATCCAAGCAACACTTTTGCTCAGAAGGAGAACTGAAAACATGGAGGGAGGCACTTATCAAAGAAATTAAAAAGAGTATTATAAAAAATGGCCAGATCTTAAAGGAGACCTTCTTCTTTAAACTGAAAGATTTAACAGCAAAATGAATTAAAAAGACCAACACTTATGACCATCAGTGTGAAATTTCAGAACATAAAGACAAAAAACAAAAACAAAAACCTAAAAACCACCATAAAATCTCCAAGAATGGAAAAATAGGTTATCTGTGAAGGAATAAACATCAGAATGACATCTGACTAAACAACATGAAATGCTACAAAAACATGATATGATGACTTCAAATTTCTAAGAAAGCATTTTCAACTGGGAATTCTGTCCCTGCCATATTGTTAATCGAATGTGAGGGCAGATTAAAGAAATTTTTAGAGCATCGGAGAATCAGACAATTTCTCTCTCAGGCACTCTTTTATGCAAAGTTAACTGAAGATCATCTCCCACAAAATAAGCAAGTCAAGAAAGGAAAAGTAAGACCTGCAATCCAGAAGGGAGCAAACCCAGGGAAGCACTTACAGGAACTCTGGGGAAGAAGGCTCCACCCCAACTCAAACCCAATCCCCTACCCCTACCCCCAATTCCTAACTCTAACCCCCAACCCCTAAACCCTAACCCTGTAACCCTAAATCCTTGGATATGGCAATCCTAAGCAGATAAGCTAAAACATCACGTTTTCTTACCATAAATCAATATACTTTTTTTTTTTAAGTTTCTACCTGGGTGCTATTCATTTATTAGATTCCGAATATCTAAAAAAGTTGATTTTGCCTTTTTTTCCCCACCTTAGTCGTTGCCTCAGTGGAAGTACCAATTCTCCCACCCCCTCCTTGTCCATTTTCTGGTACATCAGTCAGCTTCTGTTTATATTCATGCCGCAAGTTCGCACCCTTCAATCAATGGAGTTCACTAATTCTCTACATTATGTTTTTCATGTAAGTCTCTGAAATCAGACATTTCGTCTTCAATTCTGGCATATAGCTTCCATGTAGCAGACAGTTAAGCATTTATATATGAATCAAAGTAATTGAAGCAAATAAAGTACTTTTCTGTCCCTTAAGACAGATGCCATTACCAACATATTCTTTAACATTCTCAAAATATGGGAAAATTCTGCCAAAATATTAATGCAAAGACTCTTCAAACCCCCATTCTCTTATGTACTTGGAGCTAGCCACTTTTCTATTTGCTTATTCCAATTTCATTTTCTTTTTTTTTTTTTGTGACAGGGTCTTGCTCTGTTCCCTGTGCTAGAGTGCAGTGGCGTCATCATAGCAACCTCAAACTCCTGGGCACAAGTGATCCTCTTGCCTTGGCCTCTCAAAGTGCTGGGACTCACAGGCATGACCCACCACACCCACACCACAATTTTACACTTTCTAATTAAAAATAATGCCATCCCTACATCTACTGTGAATGTTACAGAATTAAGCAATACAAATATCTAGTAAAAGTAAACACATAAAGAAAAAAGTCTATTTTTTAAGACTTTGTAAAGAATGTATTCAACAATTTAAATCCCACACAGGACACAGAAGCAATGCTGAGGATAAAATATGTTAACTACCTTTATTGATATCATTTCTGTTCATCCATGTATATAGTAAGCTCATTAAAATCCATGTTTCAAATTTCTTGGATTTTTCCTTAGTAAGTTCCAGACTAACAAAAGTATTTTCACATACATATTTCATTCTTACATACTTAACATCTATTAATTTGAAATTTGTTTTGCATAAGTCTACGGCTTTACTACTTTTCAAGACAAAAGTCACATATTAAAATACAGACTACTCAAAACATAAAAGTATACAGTTGCCAAGAATGTGGTTTACAATATAGATCTTGCAGATAATAGAGACTATATTATGATTTGTCTGTTTGAAAACAGAAAGCAGTGTGTTATACTGAATTCTGCAGTCAGATGCACAGGAAAACTTATTTACAATCCTCCTTTATTTTATAAGATAAATACCCAACTATTTCTCACATATATTATAACCATATTTTTTAAACCAAATTTTGGTTTAAAAATCACAAACTGACAACATATAAATACAAAATGCTAGGAAAAGTTTAACATCTAAGGGAAAAAACATGTCTTATGCATTGTAATGATTTCTACAACCTAGCATAAAGGCAAATTCAATTTTTAAAAAACATAGCCCATATACAATTATGGAAAAAATTTAGTCAAGCCACCTAATACAACAAATTTCACAGGTATCATTCATTTATTATGTCCAAAAATTTTCACGTACTGTAGAAGTCTCTACATAACAATTAGAATAATGTCAATAAGGACCTGCAAACTATGAAGTATTAGCAAGTAAACTTAAATAATGTATTTCTTTCTGAAAGAATGAAGCTTGACTTTGAGTTAAAAGGTAACAACTATGAACTTTCTTAAAATAACTTAAATTCACCAAACTAGGGCAATATACATGTTTTCCCAGCTATGCATGCAGGCTGTATTGTAAAAATAATTAAGTTACTAAAAAAGGTAGAAAAGATTTGAAATAATCACAACTCGGTTAAGCTGGTGAAACCACAAACATCAAAGCCCAGCAACTTCCAAGAGTCTAAGGGTTAAAATTAATTATAAAATCTGGATCTTTAATCCTATGTCAACACTATGAATTTAGGTTTAATGCTAACAATTTATACCACTACTCTTGTCTTTGGGTAAAAAAAAGAAAGTTAAAAAAAATGTTCTGGAATAGACAATGTAACTTCAAATCATTTTGCTATCTGACTACTAGAAAGACGGCTTTTCTTCCAGCCCCACAATTTGGTCAGATAGAAAGCTCTCCACACACAAGTCCTGGTGAAGACTGATTTCATAAGTTGCTGTAAGTTACACTGTTCTAATACAACTGAGCTACTAAAATACAAATATTTGTTCTTAAGAAAAATTACAAAACTAACAAATCTCTTTTTCTCCAGAATTATAAAAGATAATGTCTATGAATCAGTACTCTAATATGATCACAGAAAAATAGCAAACTGAAGTTAAAAAGTGCAGGCTGTCTCTACATAGGCCCCAGTCTATTTCCTGCCATCTTAATATCTCTACCTCTACCTGTCGTAAGGATTGAGTGTGTCAACACCTAGAAACCTGCGACAGTCTTTAAAGTTGGGTGAATAATCATCCCTATGGTTAGGGTAAAAGAAATTTACCTTACTGCTTACACACACAGAGAAACTTGTTTCTTTTTTCAGTGTATTATTTTAGGGATTACTTGACAGTGGTTCTTTTAAAGGTAACAAAGGGGTCAGAAAAAGACTCCTTGAAATTCTTTTGGAATTCCCAGAAAGACATCCTGCAATTTGATCTTTTATTCTTCCTCCCCCATCACAGTTTTTCCTTTTAAACATTACAATTGACAAATAAGAATTAATCTACTTAAAATCAGGGAAGGCTTCTCAATAATGTTTTCCCCTCTAGAAAACTAAGAAGTTCAGTGAAACTCAGTGCCAGTAATTAACCGGCTGTTATCATAAAATTCAAACTTGGACACAGGTGTGTCATACCCAGAAAAAATTTTACACATTTACAAACTGGGGCTTTGTCTCACACTTTATGAGCAACACAGGTTAGTTTCTACTTCAGTTTTCATTTTCGATGCACGAAATCCTGTGAAACGGACAGATGCCAAACAGTCTCTGCCACGCACACTTTAGTGTTTCACCAGAACTAAAACAGAAACACCCTTCTACCCTTCTCTGAGAAGATCCTCTCCACTTTGGGAAAACATTCTTCTATGCAGTGCAGATCCTGTCGGGTTACGTAAAGAAATCACACCACTGAATCTGAATTTTAGAGGACAATCAAGAACCAGGAAAAGAAGACTACAGTGGGGACAAGCACAGCAGCTCCCGTCCCTGGAGCGTCTGCTCCCAGGCGTGCCCTCGCAGCAGACAGGTGGCACACACATCAGACCTGGCAATCTGCTCTTCCTCATTTCCCTTCCCAAACCGGAGATTTATTTTTCTCTGTAATAAAGCAAGTAGTATTTCAGGGGATCTGGCAGAGGGAGGCTCAGGACTTTCTGGCGTAGGAAGTTCACGGGGGGGTCTGGCTTCGTTTCAGGCGGGGTCCTCTCTTCTTCTTCCCGCCGTTCCTCTTCCAAGTCTTCACAGCTGTTGTCGTCAGAGGGGTTGGAGATCCGACTGGCAAAGACCTCTTTGTCCAAAAAGACAATCGTTTCCATTCGACGGCGGCGAACTCTCCTTCGTTTAAACCTGGGGGTGTTCTTTAGTCCACTTCCATTTTTGCTCACTGTTTCCTGATGAATGACCTTCTTAATGGTGCCGCGGATGGCGATGCGAGCCAAGTCCTGCAGGCTGCGAACTGCCACTGGAGCTACAGTGCAAAGGAGAGACTGTCAAAAGCGTCCGCGTGACACCACCACAAAGCCTGAACACCTAAAAATCCTAATGCTGTTTGAATTCGCTGGCAAATTTACAAATATGTTACAAGAATATGAGAGTATCATAAGCAAATGTCGATTGGTGCTCTGACTTGCATTCATATGATACTTTTCTAAAGACATTTTCAAATGCACTAATTCTCAACTTCAAAAAGAAAAGGAAGCAATATTGTTTGTCTAACCAATCAGTGGCAGCATTAAAACCTGGGTTACAGTTTGTTTCTTTGACAGCCAAGTTTCATTACACTATTCACAGTATTCATTCATATGTTAATACTCATCCACTAGTAATACAGTGATTATGTCTCCAATATTCTTTTATCAATTTTAACATTTTCATAGTTATTTACAAATTGAATATTTGTTCCTTTCCTATGAAAGTAGAGAAATTCAAAACCCAAATATTTTTAAGAAAACCAAAAACCTCAAAGCACACCAAGGAGAAAGAAAACTTGGCAATTAAATTAAAGTTTACTATTTAGTGCAGGCAATATACACACAGCAATGTAAGGGTGTTTCTCAAAGGGACAGAAATTACATTAAACTGAAAATCAGCATCACTTTTTCCTTCCGGTACCCAACATCTCCAACACTCTGCACTATAGGAAGGGCTCTTGTGTTACAAACATTTATAACCAAAATCGAGTCTGCCAAGAATCTTGGCAGTCTCCACTGTTCTATGGGAGCCCTCAAACATGTCTGTGCCCCAGATCTCGGAGCACCTTCTTCCTCCTACATCGACAACAACCTTTCTCTCTCCTGCTTTTCTGTCTGAGGACAAGAGGTCCCTTCGCCAGGATGGGCTTCAGGAGTTCCTTTGTCTTCAGTCCTGCCCCTCTGCGGAGCACCAGGATCCTGTCTCTTGTCCTACCCAGGACTGGGCTTCCTCCTCAAATACCATGCTTCCTTCCCTCACCAACTTACCTCCACATTATTTCTAGAGCCATGTGTGCCCCCAAGATGCTCCTTCCTAGGCCATCAGACTCCCAACTGTCAGCTCTGACCTCTCCAGCTCTCCGAGGTGCTCGCCTGGGATGACTGACTTGGCTGCCATTCCCCTGACTTCCCCTGACTTCCCCGCCTCATCTCTCTGGCTGGATCCTCCTCTTCTGCCCCGTCTGGTGGTGCCCCCTAAGGCTCCAACTTCCATCATTCCCCCCTCAGTGTCCCTGCTAATTTTGGTTTGACATCCAACCTCTGGGTGTAAGGAACAGAGACCAGCTAACGGCCCCCAAGATTCTAATCCAGTCCTGACGGGGGTCCTGAGCCTGCCACAGACCCATGTCTACAACAGACAACGGGTGCCTCAGGCTCACATGTCCTTTCTCAGAAAGGTCGTATGTGTTCCTGAATCCTTTCCACTATACAGGCAAGTATCTTAGTTTTGATCTTTATCTCTTACCTGAAAAACTCCACAGCTTCCAAAATGACTCTGCTTTCAGTGAGTTGATCGTCCACTCAACGTGAAAGCTCACCCATCCACCCTACACCGCACAGGTCTGTACTCACATGACCTCACTACGAGCTGTCTTCGCTCAGAGAGTTTTTCTCTTCCATTGTCCTCATTGGAAGTCATTGACATGACTTTACTAATCTAGGAAACTCTGGTCCAGGAGATAAAGGTTGCAAAGAACTTTATTGTTCACTTCAAGAACTCTAAACAGCATCACAGGAATGTTCATCATCCGACAATCTCTCTGAAGCCTCACAGCGAGTGTCCCAAGGCAGCACCACATTGTCAGGATTCTCACCCAGGCCTCGTCAAACGCTCACAGAGGAGACACTTGATCACAATCAGACTCTCAAAAAGTCTCATGAATACCCAAGCGGTGCCCTTCCTTTCCCAAACTCTGTTAAGTCTCTGGAAGCTCATGTCCTCCCTAACTAAGAGCAGCATTTCTTAAAGAGGTTATTCTGGTGAGATTTTCAAGGAGTACGCATTTGACAAATTCACCCTCCACCTAACCACCAACATTATCTAGGATACAGACGTGCTGTATCCGTTATTTAAAATACCTGACAGCTGTCCACAGCCTATGTGATAAACTCAACTCCAACATGCATACCAGTCTAGTTTTTCCCACACATCCCAACTCTCCACATGGGGGGATACACATCTTAAATTCCGCCTTGCCTCTGATGACACTTTTCCTCCCTTTCTTCTCTCTTTGGGGCATTCCTTTTTACCCTTGAAGTCCAAGTACAGACGTCATCCTGTCAAACCTTCCCTAATCCCTCTAATATCTTTGTGTACCTACTGCTGCTCATTATTCAAATTTCAAGGACTGTGTCTGTTTCAGAGGACTTGTACTTGGCAGAGACCAAATCAAAGTCTAGCTATGCAATAAATGATTCTTCATAAATTAACAAACACTTCTGGAAGGTATTCACCAAAATCTATTGTCTTTGGATGCTGAAACTATGCATAGTTTGTCCTCTAGGTTTTTTTTTGTTTCTGCGTTTTTCTGAATTTCCTAAATGATCAGAGAGCATGCTGAATAGTTTCACTTTAATAAAATCAATTGGCATTAAGTTGATTAAATTCTAAGACATTAGGATGGATGCTGGCCCGGGTGTTGGCCCCTTGCTCAGTTTGCATCTTGAAACAACGAAACGCAAAGGCTCCGTGGAAAGTCCCCCAGCCACACACCAGTAGATTGGCTGGAATGTGCTCTCTATCCTTCTCTATCCAAACGGCAGCAGGGGCCAGGCGCCCTAGTGAGCAGATAGTCCCGTGACTCTGCAGGAGCCCTTTGGTTTGATGGCTCTCGCTACAGAGGAGGCAAATAGTCTAAGTCCCCCACACCACAGAATGTGCTCCCTTTTGTGTGGGTCCTCTGCTTTCAATGGCATGACCAGCAACAGCTCTTTGTATAATAGGCTTAAAAAAGAAAGCTAAAAAGACTAATACAGGCTAAAAATAAATTATAATTTAAAAAAATTTTTCTTAGCGATGGGGTCTCACTCTGTCGCCCAGGCTGGAGTGCAGTGACACGATCACAGCTCATTGCAGCCTGAAACTCCTGGGCCCAAGCTGTCTTCCCTCTTCAGCCTCCAGAACAGCTGGGACTACAGGTGGAAGTCACTGCACCAGGCCCATGATTGTAATTTTTAAAATGCTGGAAATCACTTGTAGAATTTTAAAGTTTCAGGGGAGGAAAAATGCTCTTTCATATCAAAAGGTTCCTTGTAGGCTGAGCGCGGTGGCTCACGCCTGTAATCCTAGCACTCTGGGAGGCTGAGGCGGGTGGATCGCTCAAGGTCAGGAGTTGGAAACCAGCCTGAGCAAGAGTGAGACCCTGTCTCTACTAAAAATAGAAAGAAATTAATTGGCCAACTAAAAATATATATAGAAAAAATTAGCCGGGCATGGTGGCTCATGCTTGTAGTCCCAGCTACTTGGGAGGCTGAAGTGGGAGGATCGCTTGAGCCCAGGAGTTTGAGGTTGCTGTGAGCTAGGCTGACGCCACGGCACTCTAGCCTGGGCAACAGAGAGAGACTCTGTCTCAAAAGAAAAAAAAAGGTTCCTTGTAAATTTTGTTACTTTAAAATTCTAACGAGATTAAAAAGATCTAAAAAGATAAAGTTCAGTGTACTTACGTAACTGGACAAGTCTTGATTTTCCTGACTCTGAATGGCAGGGCTGGATCAGAGGAGCAAAAGAAACAGCCAGAATCTTTTTGGTTTCCCAAGCTGAAGGCCCTGTGCGTGTTATCTTAGTCAACTATCCCAAAGACAAAACGATAATACATTCAAAAGATTTGGCTACTAGATAGCTTATATTTAAATATAATCATCCTTATATATTCTAAAAATACAGAGATACAATAAAATGAAATAACCTGACAATACGGACCCCTAATGTGATGTGCCATGAGGTACACCTAAGTTATGAATATTCTTGCAAAAATGCTTAGCCTGAATATATTCAAGCCCTAGACCTAACTTCTCTTTACAGGCAATACATATGATGGAAAAAACCACATGATAGAAAGAAACCAGTTACAGGATAACAAGAAGCAACAATCAGATCAGAAATGTGGGGATTCTTAACAAAACAATGTTCTTGAGCTCTCCAAAAACAGTGAACACTGTGGGCAGAAAGTTGGGAGCAGGGCTGTTCTACAGAAAAGGAAAGGAAGAAAAAACTCTGAGTATTCCTTCTTTAGAATTGGAAACTTGTAAATATTTTACAAAGTTATAAAACAAAATAAAACCTAAAATGGCAATTCCTAAAACATGAGAGAACATAACAACCAGCTACAACACTCCAACCTTTACTGAATCTTGTTTTTTTGGGAGGCATAACTATAAAAAGTCATTCTTGCAATAAGAATGTGACAGGCACCAAATAAGAGATATTGCTACAGAATCGCTGTTACTTTCTTAGAGCAAACCTGTCATTCTGGACATCTAGGTGATTATCCTCCTTCTTTGAAGACAAATACGGAAGTGTTTAAACAAGCCTCGCCCTAGCATCAGCCCCAAGAAAACACTGAAATTTTGTGACTAACACACTGCACTGTAGGTTATCAAAACATTTCTTTTGAATTAAAATATCGGGAGCACCAGACAACCCAATTAGACAGCATGGCCCCCTTGTGTTCTGTGTGACTGGGCCAGTCTCCAAATGGCTTAAACAGCTCACAGTACTACTTTGGGTCAGCTCTGCCACGCTATGATTATATGTTAGTCAGTTCTAAAAATATCTAAGCCAGTAAATCCTCTACAAACTAAGACTCTATGTCATGAATCTTAGAACTAAAAGGAATAAGCGGCCATGCACTAGCTAAACATCAAAAAACGAATCGTATTTATATACTAGCAAAAACATTTTTCAAAAATATTTTTAAAAGGAGAATTTCTAGTTATAATGAACATCAAATATTTTTATATAATCAATAAATGATGCAAGAAACCTTATAGAAAACTATAAACTCCTATTTTATATTGTTAGATAACCTGGTAAAACATCATAAAGATGTTCACAATTCCCAAATTAATCTAGATATCACAATTCCAATCAAAAGTCCAATGCATTTTTGCATCATAACAAAGACCTAATACCATTTGTTTAAGACAAGACACTTAAAACAATATTCTAAGAAGAAAGAGCAAACACGAGGCGTGTAAGCCCTGCCGAACACTCCAGCCAACTATAGCAGGAATCACACAGGTGGCAGTCAGCCAGGGCTCAGACCAACTCCTCTTTCATGCTGCTGACCGTACTCCTTTCAAAGGGCAGCTGGCAAGAATTTTAAAATGCAAAGTCTTTGACCAAGCACTTCTGCTTCTGGATTGTACCTGGAGGTACAAATACATGTCATACACACACACACACACACACACACACACACACACACACACACACCACACTCACACCTTAAAAGAAAACTACAGGCCGGGCGCGGTGGCTCACGCCTGTAATCCTAGCACCTCTGGGAGGCCGAGGCGGGTGGATAGCTCAAGGTCAGGAGTTCAAGACCAGCCTGAGCAAGAGCGAGACCCCGTCTCTACTATAAAATAGAAAGAAATTCATTGGACAACTAAAAATATATGTAAAAAATTAGCCGGGCATGGTGGCGCATGCCTGTAGTCCCAGCTACTTGGGAGGCTGAGGCAGAAGGATCGCTTGAGCCCAGGAGTGTGAGGTTGCTGTGAGCTAGGCTGACGCCACGGCACTCTAGCCCAGGCAACAGAG
>CAUYRT010012553.1:0-10430 GCA_963574885.1 Lepilemur ruficaudatus
CTCCTCTTCAGGCCTCTGGTGGCCTAGTGGGGGTGTATGATGGAGAGACTCTAGTGTTTGAGGAGAGCAGCTGGTTCATAATTAACATGATTAAACTAATCTGGCGCTATGGATTTCAGCCCCTCCAAATGCACATGTGGGTAGAGGACGTGTTAGGCAAGTTCATGAGGTAATTTTTTCCCTTCTGTTTACCTAAGACCTTTCAGTTTGATGAACTTCAGGAATTCTAATTTCTTGGAACAGACCTAAGTGCAAGGCCTGTTTGTAAGATTGCTAGGCAAAATGTTTTGTAGAAAATATACAGACTATTTATCCACTGAGAAATTGAAAGGGTAGTTTTGCTTTTGACATATATTTTGCAAATGCCTTTTTAGTGTTGCCCAACACTCTTCAATGCTTTACCAATGTTAACTGCTTGAATTCTCATGACACCTTTCTCAGGTAGGTAGTCTTCTTAGCTTCTCTGTACAGATGTGGAAGGTGGAATCATAGAGAGGTTTTAAGTGTGCAGGTTCACCCACCTAGTAAGTGGTGGAACTGGAGTTCCTACCCGGGCATTCTGGCTCTGGAGTCCTTACTCTTAATCCCTGTATTGAGCTGGTGTTGTGTAGATGGATGAGATAATGAGTACAAGAGCTTGTAGAAAGGATCAAAAAACTTAAATGGGCTTTAATAATGACATGATGTTTCCAGAAAGCCAGCAGCCTGAAGTAGAGTTTAAGTTCTGTACCCCAATAATTTAATTGGGGTATTAAATTCCAGCACTGTCTTGCATAGTGAGAATACAGGTGTCTCTTTTTCTTCCTTATGTTTTATAGTTTTGATCTTTTTTTTTTTTTTTTTTTTTTGAGACAGAGTCTCACTTTGTTGCCTGGGCTAGAATACCGTGGCATTAGCCTAGCTCACAGCAACCTCAAACTCCTGGGCTCAAGTAATCCTTCTGCCTCAACCTCCCGACTAGCTGGGACTACAGGCATGCACCACCATGCCCAGCTAGTTTTTTCTATATATATTTTTAGTTGTCCAGATAATTTCTTTCTATTTTAGTAGAGACGGGGTCTTGCTCTTGCTAAGGCTTGTCTCGAACTCCTGACCTCGAGCGATCCTCCTGCCTCAGCCTCCCAGAGTTCTAGGATTACAGACGTGAGCCACAGCGCCCAGCCTTCTTTTTTTTTTTTGAGACAGAGCCTCGCTCTGTTGCCTGGGCTAGAGTACAGTGGCGTCAGCCTAGGTCACGGCAATCTCAAACTCCTGAGCTCAAGCTATCCTCCTGCCTCAGCTTCCTGTGTAGCTAGGACTACAGGCACATACCACCACTCGAGGCTAATTTTTTCTATTTTTAGTAGAGACAGGGGTCTCATTCTTGTTCAGGGTGGTTTCGAACTCCTGTCCTCAGGTGATCCCCCCACTCCTCAGTTTTCCAGAGTGCTAGAATTACAGGTGTGAGCCACCGTGCCTGGCCAGCGTTTGTAGATTTTAAAAATTTTCTGTGTCTATGAATGTGTATCACTGTGGTAATGAGGAAAAATAGTCAAATTTTGAAAGGTACAATCTATTTTTTAAAAAGCTTTTGGCTTGTTTTTATGCTGGTTTACAGTTTTAGGTGCTAGAGAAATTCAGCTTGTAAATGTTAATATTTCATTACTGTGATTGTTTTTTAAAAATTTAATTTAATTTATTATTATTATTTTGAGACAGAGTCTCACTCTTTTGCCCTGGGTAGAGTGCAGTGGCCTCATCACAGCTCACTGCAACCTCAAACTCCGAGGCTCAAGTGATCCTCCTGCCTCAGCCTTCCAAGTAGTTGGGGACTACAGGCATGGTGGGTCACAACACCTGGCTAATTTTTCTATTATTAGTAGAGATGGGGTCTCACTCTTGGTTAGGTTGATCTGGAACTCCTGACCTCAAACCTCCTGCCTTGGCCTCCCAGAGTGCTGGGATTATAGGCGTGAGCCACCATATCTAGCCAATTTTGTCTTTTTCTATTTCCTAAGTTTTACCAGTTTCTGTTTCACCTCAGGGACATCCTGAATTCTTCTATTTCTTTGCTTTCTCTTCCTCCTTAATAGACAGAGTCTTGCTCTTGCTGAGGCTGATCTCAAACTCCTGAGCTCAAGCAATCCTCCAGCCTTGGGCTACCAGAGTGCTAGGATTACAGGTGTGACCCACCACTCCGGAGTGTTTTTTTGTTTTTGTTTTTGTTTTAAAGGAACTTGAGCTAAAATGTAATTGTTCATTTCTTGCATTTGAAGTACTCTTTGATGACATCTTTGGCCTGGGATTCTTTGCCATAGTCCGTAACTAGTACACAACTGCAATCAACCAATTTACAGTGTTTCTGCTGTCAATTTTACAGAGGCCTACCTATTCCCCTAGTTTCTTGTTGTCATCAACCTTAATTAGGTGGATTTCGTGTTCAGCACAAAGGGCTTTCACCAACTTGACATACATAGGCTCATCACAGTAGGATGCAAGCACACAAAGATGGGCTTGGTGCCTGTCTAAGGCTTTGGCAGCTATGCAAATTCCACATGCAAGGCCATCATGGATGGGGGGAGTCTTCAGTACCTCTTGTAGAGCAGTTTTAACATCTATTACACCTCTAGCAGCAATGTCTTCCTTGGCTATGGTGGTGGGTTTCGGGTAGAGCTGAATCTTGAACGCTCCCGAGGCTCTGCCTCCTTGGTACTCTCGGTGGCAGGGAGAAAGGACATTACTGTGATTGTTTTAACATAATAATAGGTAAAAAGGTAAAATGACCTGTTATATGACCAAGTATTAAACAGGAATAATGTAAGATTTGAGAAGTTTCTATAGCTTCTATAACTTGCAGTAGGTAGGGACTTCTTTCTTTTGAAACATTATTCTTAGGTCAATTCCTTGTGTGCCTTTCTTTCCTCTGGGTAAGAAAGCTCAGCAGTAAGTCCAGCTATAGTGCATATTGTTTTAAAGTACTTATTCATTCATTATTTATTCATTCACCCAATACTGAGTGCCTGTTATTTGGCAGGCATTATTCTGGGTAGAGGGTATAGGACCTAGAACATGTCCTTGCCCTCAAAGAAAATATATTTCAAGCCTGGTGCAGTGGCGCACCTGTACTCCAAGGTGCTAGGGAGCTGAGGCAGCAGGATAACTTGAGTCAAGGAGTTCGAGACCAGGCTAGACACCCTGTATCTAAAAATAAAAAAAGTTAGCTGGGCAGAGTGGCACACACCTGTACTTTCAGCTACTTGGGAGGCTGAGATGTAAAGATTGCTTGAGGCCAGGAGTTTGAGATCAGCCTGGACAATAGACCAGGACCTTGTCTCAAAAAAGAAAAAGCAAACCTCCTTCACCACAGAAAAATATTCTAGTGTAGAGACAGGCATTAAACAAATAACTAAGAAAATATATAGAAGTTGTGTAGAGACAGCCAATCACTTTTTATAGAAGGTGGTGGCATGTTGTTGCATGCTCAGCAGGCAGGTCAAGTTCAGATGCAGCCCTGCCTGTGTGTGTCATTTCTCTTACCTGTGGCTTGTTTGCCATGTAGAGAATTGCCCTTTGAGAAATTATGGAATCACGTTTGAAGGGAATCAGGCTATAATAGAACTGTGGAAAAGACCCAGTGACATACTGTTTTTTTTTTTGAGACAGAGTCTAACTCTGTCCCCTTGGGTAGAGTGTACTGGCGTCATCATGTCTCACTGCAGCCTCAAACTCCTGGGCTCAAGCGACTCTCCTGCCTCAGCCTCTTGAGTAGCTGGGACTGGCAGGCACACAGCACTGTGCCTTGCAAATTTTTTTGTTTTTAGTAGAAACAGGGTCTCCCTCTTGCTCAGGCTGGTCTCCAACTCCTGAGCTCAAGCCATCCTCCTGCATCAGATAAATATTTTTAATATTACTCCATGTTGGAGATACTGTGGAATGTCACAAAACCCAGAATTTGAAGCCGCATGGGTTACTAAAGAGGAATTTGGGACAACTAAGTCTTGTCCATTTCAGTTAAAGCAGTAGTTCTCAACCCTGGCTGCACATTAGAATCACAGGGGGGTGTTTTTAAAATACAAATGCTGAACTTCACCCCTAGAGGTACCTGCAGCCAAAGTTGAGAACCTAAAGTTGAGAACCATGGGTTGAAATGTGCAATTGGAAGATATTCTTAAGATTTTTTTATTTAAACACTACAGAAACCTGAAGCCCTTGCTCAAAAATTTCTCTTTTCTCTCTCTCTCTCTCTCTGTGTGTGTGTGTGTGTGTATCAGATCCAGTTTGTCCTCATGAAAGTAGCTTATGTGATCTTCTGCAGAAACTTTTAGGGGTATGCTACCCAACCTTAGGCAGGCACACTGTCCTTGTGTTCTTCCATTTCAGAGTGTACAGTGTAAACTAAGGCCCATGTGACAATAGTAAAGCATGACACTTGAAAGGGGGTTCAAGTTTGTGGTTGGCAACACTTTAGGTAGACACTCCAGGGGTATGAAGTCATTCTTGTTCACTGTTGGAAGTACTTGGGTGGAAATTCTGCAGCCCTGACATCCACATTGCCTGGTTATTACCCAGTTCTGCACATTTATTTATGCAGTTCTCTGGTTGGATGCTATTCTATACTCCGAAGTCCAACCTCTTATCTCACCCCTTTCAACAAATCTTTTCCCCTGGTTGGGTGTTATTCTTTACTCCAAAGTCCAAACTCTTGTCTCACTCCTTTCAACAAATCGTTGGCCTAATACCTTACTCAGCAATCATCTTTTTTTTTTTTTTTTTTTTTGAGACAGTCTCACTTTGTTGCCCAGGCTAGAGTGAGTGCCGTGGCATCAGCCTAGCTCACGGCAACCTCAAACTCCTGGGCTCAGGCAATCCTCCTGCCTCAGCCTCCCAAGTAGCTGGGACTACAGGCATGTGCCACCATGCCCGGCTAATTTTTTCTATATATGTTTTAGTTGGCCAATTAATTTCTTTCTATTTAGAGTAGAGACGGGGTCTCACTCTTGCTCAGGCTGGTTTCAAACTCCTGACCTTGAGCGATCTGCTCACCTTGGCCTCCCAGAGTGCTAGGATTACAGGCGTGAGCCACCGCGCCCGGCTCATCTTTCTTTTTATACATCAATTAAGTAGTATACGGTGCATACCACGTGCTTATGTTCTATAGTATGCACAGTAACTAGAATGTAGCAGTTGAATTGAATTTTCTGGTCTACTGATAGCTTCCTTTTGAGAAACCTTGTCGTATAGGCTAGGTTAAAGCTCATTCTTTTTTCTTTAGTGTTCATTTTTTTTTATTGTTCACTATTCTCTACATGTACATGTATTTGTATTCTTTTTTTCTTTATTGAAGTATAATTTACATATCATGCCTTTACTCCATTTTAAGTGTATGATTAAATGATTATTAGTAAATTTACTAAGTTGTACAGCTATTCACATAAATCAGTTTTAGAGGATTTCTTTTTCCCTATTGAGACCCCTAATTCCCATCCCCAACTACATTTCAAGCATGCCCTTCCCCATCACAGTGCTCACCACATCCCTCAGATGTGGGTATACCCCTGACCCCCAGAATCCCTAGTGAACATCACCACCATTTTGAACACCATAGTGTTAATCAGTACCAATTTGATGGCGAGTACGTGTGGGGCCCATTCTTCCAGTCTTGTGTCACCTCACTTCGAATAATGGGCTTAAGCTTAATCCAGGATAATATAAGCGGTTAAAGCTCATTCTTGTCTCTAGAATTAATGCATTTCTGGGAACGTATTAGATCCCTAACACTTTTTGATCTGTACTGACTTAAAATCACAAGGTCTGTAAGTTTGGAGAGGAAAGCTTTATTTTTTATAATGGTTACAACTTGCAGGCTAGCCACCCTTCAGTTTGGGGAATGTATGCTCTTACAGAGACCAAAAGAAGGCACTTTGAAGGAGGAAGGGTGAGACAGGAACTTATGCTGAACAGGTTGGCTAAGTGTACGTATTCAGCAGTTTACAAGAGAAGATATGAATATTTACAAAAGGGGCGTATATGCATGTATAGTAAGTAAACATGCATGTTACATGTGTCCCATGCTCACTTTGGGGTGGAGTCTTAACATTTAAATGCAGTAAAATTAGGGTCTATGTGTCAAAAGGTAAAACAGGGCCAAGCATGGTGGCTCATGCCTGTCTATAATCCCAGTACTTTGAGAGGCTGAAGCTGGAGGATCACTTGAGGCCAGGGGTTTAAGATCAGTGTGGCCAACATAGCGAGACCCCATCTCTGTAAAAAAAAAAAATTAGCTGGGTGTGGTGCCCTGGGCCTGTTGTCCCAACTACCCAGGAGGCTGAGGCAGGAGGATTACTTGAGCCCAAGAAAAGGTTGCAGAGACCTGTGATCACACTACACTCCAGCCTGGGTAATGTAGTGAGAGCCTATCTGTTAAAAAAAAACCCAAAGGTTGGCCAGGCACAGTGGCTCATGCCTGTAATCCTAGCACTCTGGGAGCAAGACCCCATCTCTACTAAAAACAGAAAAAATTAGCTGGGTGTGGTAGTGCATGCCTATAATCCCAGCTACTCAGGAGCCTGAGGCAGGAGGATTGCTTGAGTCTAGGAGTTTGAGGTTGCAGTGAGCTACAGTGATACTGCACTTTACCTGGGGTGACAGAGCAAGACTGTCTCAAAAAAAAAAAAAAAAAAAACCAAACCCAAAACAAAACAAAAAACCCAAAAGGGTGAAATGGAGGACAGAGAGGCACCCTGTGTACCATTTAAATTTTGTTTCTTTTACTGTATTTTTTTAAAGTTGTTTTCTTTCAGTTGACATCTTAAAATAATCTTTAATGTTAATAATCATTATCTTAGTTGTTTTTAAGTTAATATCTATTTGCTCTAATATAGGTTCATGGCTGGGCACGGTGGCTGATGCCTGTAATCTTAGCACTCTAGGAGGCCAAAGGCAGGAGGATTGCTTGAGGTAAGGAGTTTGAGACCAGCTTGAGCAAGAGTGAGACTCCATCTCTACCAAAAATAGAAAAATTAGCTGGGCGTAGTGGCACACACCTGTAGTCCCAGCTACTCAGGAGGCTGAGGCGGGAAGGATTGCTTGAGCCCAGGAGTTTGAGGCTGCTGTGAGCTAAGCTGATGCTATGGTCCTCTACCCAGGGCGATAGAGTGAGATTGTCTCAGAAAAATAAGTAATATAGGTTCATTATTTCTCCCCTTTTTATTGTCATACAATTATATCTTTATACATTATAAGCCCATTTCTGTAGTTCTGTAACTATTGCTTCATGCAGTTACAAATATATCTTTGTACTCTATTTTATATTTATTGTGGTTTGGTTTTTTTAATTTCTAGAGACAGGGTCTCACTCTGTTGCCCAGACTAGAACGCAGTGGAATCATCATAGCTTACTGCAACCTCAAGTTCCTAGGCTCAAGCGATCCTCTTGCCTTAGGCTTCTTGAGTAGCTGGGACTACAGGCACGTGTCACCATGTCCGGTGAATTTTTCTGTTATTTGTAGAGATTAGGTCTCACTTCACTCTTGCTCAGGCTGGTCTAAAACTCCTGGCCTCAAGCAATCCTCCCACGTTGGACTCCCCAATGTGCTAGGATTATAGGTGTAAGCCACCATGCCTGGCATATTTAGTGTATTTTAATTTATGTAATTACCTTACCAGTGCTGTTTATTTGTTCTTGTGGATTCGAGAATCTGTCAAGTGTTCTATCTTAGCCTGAGGATTACCTTTGGTGTTTCTTGTAGTCAGGTCTGCTAGTGTTGTATTCTGTTTTTGTTTGTGTCAGAATGCCTTAACTTTACTTTATTCTGAAGAATAATTTTCCTGTATATAGAACTCTTGGTTGAGTGTTTATTTTTATTTATTTAATTATTATTATTTTTTATTGAGACAGAGTCTCACTCTGTTGCCTGGGCTAGAGTGCCACGGCGTCAGCCTAGCGCACAGCAACCTCAAACTCCTGGGCTCAAGCGATCCTCCTGCCTCAGCTTCCCGAGTAGCTGGGACTACAGGCATGCACCACCATGCCCAGCTAATTTTTTCTATGTATTTTAGTTGGCCAATTAATTCTTTCTATTTTTAGTAGAGACAGGGTCCCACTCTTGCTCAGGCTGGTCTTGAACTCCTTAGCTCAAGCAATCCTCCCGCCTTGGCCTCTCAGAGTGCCAGGATTTAAGGCATGAGCCACCAAGCCCAGCCTGCTTTGTTTCTTTATTGGCAATTATAGCAAAGACGTTAGAGTTCATGAGTTTGAGTCTAAAACTCATGGTTATTTTTTATATCAGTCCACATGATCTGGGCTTTATTAGTAAGCAAAAGCAAGAGTTTTTTAAAATAAATGAATGATGATATAAAAGAGGTATACTTTAGGAATTCTGGGAGATTTATAAATATTTCAAAAAGAAACTAGAAACAGGTAGATCATTTCATTTTGGTAGTTTAAATATAAATCCTAACCTAAGATCAGGGAAGTGAGAATAAAAAGATAGATATTAGGAAGATTGATAAGGTTTTCTGCTTGGGTGGGAGAAGCAGGAGATGTGAAATATGTTTAAGCCTTAAAATTAAATAAACTGAGAATGACAAGTAGGATGTTAGCAGTGGCCAGTTATTTTAGGTTGGGATGAGGTGAATAGAGATCAAGCCTGGTGGAAAGACAAAAATTTTATTTTAGACATGTCTAAATGCTGCTGGAAGATATAAAGAATGAGAACATGATACACTCATTTCTTTAAAGGTGCTACCAGTGACCATATTAATGCAGAAGAGCGTATGCAGAGTACAATGGACTTCTAAAGGAGGCAGGGGGCCAGGATTGTCTGGGAGAGCTGGGGAAGATGATCTCTGAGCTGTGTCTCACATGATAGGTAGAAACTCATAAGGGAACATGGAAGTCAATTTGATTCTTATGACACTATTTCCCTTCTTTATACACCTCCTTCTCCCCTTCTTGTTTGGTGTTTAATGGCCATTTCTCTTCTTTTCATAAAGGATCTACCGCTACCAATTTCATGACTATGCCTTCAGCAGTGTAGAAAAATTACTGCATGCTACAGGAGGCGATGAATTCCTTGGACTGCTTAACCTAACACTTCTTGAAACCTTGCAGAAAGCAGGCTTCTCTGAGAAATTCCTTGATGAAATGGTTGCTCCTGTCATGAGAGTCAATTTTGGCCAAAGCATGGGTCTAAATGCTATTGTGGGTAAGACAGGGCTTGGAACCATGGTGGACGTTAGTTCACAAGGGGCTCACCTGATGCTGTGGCGGCTCCTAACTTTAGGCCAAGGTTGGGGAAAGTTGCCTCTCTGTGAACCTCAAACATTATGAGCAAAATTTTATATATCTAGATGTGTATTTTCAGGGAGAGTCCTTAGCTTTTATGAGTTCAGTGATTCTCAAATGGGGGCTCCAGGGGCCATTTTTCAATGTCTGGAGACATTTAGAGCAGAACATCTAATTGGGAACAGAGTTGGGTAGGGGATCTATTACAGATTCAGAATTAAAACATATTTTTTCCTCCTGCTGACAGGGGCAGTGTCACTGTCCTGTTCTGATTCTGGCCTTTGGGCAGTAGAAGGTGGCAATAAGCTTGTTTGCTCAGGGCTCCTTCAGGCTTCCAAAAGCAATCTTGTATCTGGCTCAGTAATGTACATAGAGAAAACAAGGACCAAACAGACAGGTAAGCTTTAACTTTCATTTTCTTTCTCATTTCCTCTATACAAAATGATTGCTCAGAGAGGAAAACCTCTCTTCTGCCATCTCTTACTCAGATCCACAATGATGGAAGTCTAAATTGCATATGTTGTGCCATGTAGAAATATTCCCAAATGCACTCAAGTGCAGTGGCGTGACTCCTTCGATTTAAAAACATAATCTAATTCTCAAAATTAAAAATTCCTTATTTTGAACTTATTGACATTATGAACAGAAACTGGCCTCAATATAATAAAAATGCAAGGGACAGTTATCTTGAAGGATAAAACTGCTTTTAATTCCTTATAATTATAGAGACACTATTAACACACTATAGAATTGTTTTTAGGGGGTATAAAATATAGTATGTTGGAAACACTAAAGAAATGTGTGCTTCCTTATCCCCTCTAGGAAATCCCACAAAGATGTATGAAGTGGTCTACCAAATGGGATCTGAGACCCGTTCAGACTTCTATGATATAGTCTTGGTGGCTACTCCACTGAATCGAAAAATGTCCAATATTACTTTTCTCAACTTTGATCCTCCAATTGAGGAATTCCATCAAAACTATGAACATATAGTGACAACTTTAGTTAAGGGGGAATTGAATTCATCTGTCTTTAGCTCTAGAGCCATAGATAACTTTGGCCTTAGTACAGTTTTAACCACTGATAATTCACATTCATTCATTAACAGTCTTGAGACTATGTACTCTGTAAGGAAAAAGGAAAATCTTCAACCATCAACAGATGG
>CAUYRT010012556.1:0-40338 GCA_963574885.1 Lepilemur ruficaudatus
TAGAATCACTTGGTATTATTATTCAATTTGGTATTGTCTGATGTTTTCTCATGGTTAGGTTGATGTTGAGCATTTTTGGTAGAAATATTACACAAGTGCTATTATATCCTTCTCAATAAATAATATTGGGGGTATATGATATTGATATGTCTTATTACGGGTGATAACCATAAGCATTTGATTAGGATAGTATCTGTTAAGTTTTGTCACTGTAAGAGTGTGCTAGTTTTCCCTTTGAAACCAATAAATATCTTGGGGGAGATTCTTGGAAACTACAAAAATCCTTTTTCTGCAAACTTTTCCCCACTGATTTTAGCATCCATTATTCCTTTAATAGTTAAAGTTAAAAAAAAAAATAAAAGCTTAACAGGTATTATTGATATGTATGTGAACTGCTTCCCTCCTATTACAATTCTAGTTAAATTTCACAAATGGAGTAGTAGTTGGAAAAATACTGCTTTGAAAGACATTGCTGCCTGAATGTACTAAATCTATAACTTTTCATTATTCCTTCATTAATTGGCTTTAAACTTCCCAATTTCATAGAAAAAAGTGTAGTTATTGTTAGTAAGAACAATTTTTATTTCTGTAATATGTCTAACCTTCTTTTGCAAATAACTTATATTGGATTTTCTAACTCACTTTTATAAATAATTTATATTAGATGGTATAGCTTCCAGTCTTTCTCTGAATTAAAAAATATTAGATAATTACATATGATAGAGACAGAAGATAACCAAAATACTTTTCTGGCTTCACTCTCTTAGAGGCTTAGTCCAATGGCTAAATGGATCTATTAATATCTTACATACAAGTATATGTGACAAGACTCCTAAAGGGGAGACTTGCATCTCCAATAATAACACGTGGGCCTATACCAAGCAATTAAAATTAAAAACCCCTATAGGGTAAGCCTTAGGAGTTTGCACCCAAATCTTTCCTCATCTCCCCTGGAATTCTCTGAAACTGGCTATGTTGCTCCTCTATTCTCACTGATTATTTTTCATCAAAATTACTCCCTTAAAGTGCTTATCTCCTTCGGTTTATTTTAGAAACAATAAATAAAATCAGTGGTTTTCAATTTAGCTGTCCGTTAGAATCATCTCGAAGACTTTTTTAAAAAATCACTGCAGCAGGGGACTTGTGATGGAGTGTAAGCGCAGCTGCACAGCTGCTTACCTCCCAGCATTATCTTCCCAAAGTACAAGAAAAATGAAATAGTGTTTTGATCACACTATGGATCCTGTGTGTTTAAACATTGATCTGTTATGTTGCAAAGTTACCTGTTTGACTACATATTTTGAAAAATTATGTTTCTTAACACACACATCTATGTGTATTAAAATATTATGATATAAAAAGGAAAGCTTGTTTTTATGATTACTCAAATTCCTATTTTCTGAGAAATATTTGAGAAGTGTAAATAAGAACAGACTTTATTTCTTTTTGTCCTTTTTTATTTTCTTGAGGAAAGGTACAGAGATCTTCAAATTTTAAGTAATTCATTGTTTAGGAATATAATGAATTTTGTGAAGTAGTCGCACCCATGTGACTTACACCCCTATAAAAATAGCATTTCATTATCCATTATCATAAAAAAAAATCTGGTATCTATATCCAATCAGTGCCCTTGAGGCTGCCATTGTTCTTTCTTTCACCACTGATTAGATTTGCCTATTCTAGAACTTCATAAAAAATGGAATCATGCAGTATGCACTGTTTTGTGTCTGTCTGCTTTTGCTCAGTATAAATCTGTGATATTCATCCATATTGCTGCAAACATCTATAGTTCTTCCCTCTTTGTTTTTGGGTACTATTTTGCTTTAATTATTTACCTCAGTGTTTTACATCCATTCTCCTGTTGATGTACGTTTGAGTTGTATCCAGTTTGGGGCCATGATGAATAAAGACTCTAAGGATATTGTTATATAAGTTTGTTTGTTTTTATGGACATTTGTTTTCATTTTTCTTGGGAGTCGAATTTTTACGTCATATAGTAAGTGTATGTTTAACATAATAAGAAAATGCCAAACAGCTTGCCAAAGTAGCATTGCTATTTTGTGTTTCTGCCATGATTGTATTGGAGTTTCCATTGCTACACATTATTGCCAATGTATGCCTGATAGTCATTTTAAATTTAGCTTTTCGTTTTGGTATGTAATGATAGCACACTGTGGTTTAATTTGCATTTCTCTGATAAGTAAAGATGTTAGGCATCTTTATGTGCTTTGCTTCTTGGCTTATTCTCATATCTTGTTTTAAGTTTTCTATTTAAGTTTCTGCTCATTTTTATAATTTTTTATTGTTCAGTTGTGGGAGTACTTTATATATTTTTGGTTCAAGTTCTTTGTCAGAGATATTTTCTCTAAATGTTTTCTCCCAGTGAGTGATTTATTTATTTGTGGGTTTTTTTCTCCATATATAGTGTAAAAATTCATACTTATTCAGGATTGAGTAACAGAACTCTACCTGAGCTCTCTGAAACAAAAGATGGTGTGTTTTGGGGACTTAGTGTATGAATATAACAATGTATTAGAAACTAAAAATATGGAAATACTACCAGGCCTCAGGAAAGATCTAGAACAATAGACGTTATAAGATGGTAATTCTTTTCCTTGTTTCTGCCATCCTATGTCCTCTTCTGCTTCTCTTTTTCTGCCTCCTCCTTCCACTTTTAAGGACCAGATCCAGATATCCTAGGATAGCAACTGTATCTTAAGGTCAGTTTATTATACCCTTAATTTCATTGGGAATCTTAATTTCTTTTTGACATGTAACATGACAGATTCACAGGTTCCAGGGATTAAGATAGGGACATCTTTAGGAGAACTATTACTCTAGCTACCACAAATGGATTTCTCTTCTCTAAGACAAGATTGCTAATAATCGAATGCCTCAAAGTACATAACTGATGGTAGTAATAATAACTGTACTCTATCTTAATGGTTTTCATACTTTCTTTAGACTAGGAGAAGGAATATTTCTAAATATTTTAGTGTTTCTAAATATTTTCAAGAACATTTAATGAATTCTGGAAGAATTTTGGTTAATCTTCGTGCCACTTTTGAAATGTTATTCTCCAATTATTTACAATACAAAACGCCAGTAAGAATTAGGGCCTATTTCAACTAGAATATCTGAGACATCTATCACAAAGTGAACATGCACTTTCATCCTTTTTCTATTTAATTTTGCCATTGAATGAGTTAGAACACTAATATATTTGCATGATCCATGGCTCTTCAATTTGTGGAAAATGAGCAGAATGCTGAAGGAATATTGGCATTCAGGTAGAAAAGGGGGATGAGGGTAATGATATTTCAAGCAGAGAAAACTCTACATGCTCAAGGTAAATGTTAAATGTAAGATGTAAATTAGGCATTCAGAGGCAGGGCTAGAATGACACAGGCCTAAAAGGGGCCATGCAAAACCATTATATTTTTATCCTAAAGTCAATGTGATTCATTGACTAGTTTTAAACAAGGGGATTATTTAAGTAGGATTTGTATTTTGGATTGATTTATAAGCTCCTTAAATAATGTTATCTTTTCCCTCTTTCTTTCCACCCACAATTTGTGGTGGAGATGTTGAGATGTCGTTGGATACAGGATATATATTTTAAAATATAGCCAATAACATCTGTCAATGTATAGTATGCAGTATGAGATAAAAAGAAAAGTCAATCATGGTTCCATGGGTTTGGATCAGAGAAATTTAAATAATTAAAATTAACTGAGTTTTGAAATAGAAAAATCTAATTTAGAGACCGGAATGATCAGGATATTATTCTTGGCCAGGTTTTTATTTAATGCTTTTTAAATAGAAATCTAAATGGAGATATTAAGTGATATCAGGATAAAAGAATCTAGATTTCAAGTGAAAGGTCTAAAGTGGAAACGTGTATTTGGGAGTCAATGGCATGTAAACATTCTTTTAAACCGTGACATCAGATAAAGTGTTTAATGTAAAAGTGCAGATAGATTCTTGGGGCTAGGTCCTCTGAGGTACTGTAACATTTCAGAGCTTCCCTGAGAGGAGGATGAGCTAGCTAAGAATATTGAAGAAGAACATCCTCTGAGATAGGAGGACAACGAGGAGGATACGATGTCTTGGAAGATAAATGAAGAAAGTGTTTCAAAAAGGACAGCATGATGAAATATTGCAAATATGTCAAATGAGGACTCAACTGACCACTAGAGTTAGTTGTATGGATATAAACAAAAACTTTCACAAGAGTGAATGTAATGGCATGGTGTTGATGACATCCTGTTTAGAAAGGGCTCAAGGCTAGACAAACTGGTGACAGACAGTATAGACCACTGTTTTCAGGAGTTTTACATGAAAGATGTGGTAGGCAGAATTCTGAAATGACCTTGATTTTCTTGCCCACCTGGTGCACATGTTCTGTATCATCTCCTTCCCTTGAGTATGGATAGAAGCATGAAGAGGGTAGATTTTGCTACTGTGATTAGAGTGTGTTATTTGACAAAGGTGAAAGGATTTTCTACATGTAATCATGGCATCAAATCAGCTGACTTTGATTTCATCGAAAGGGAGATTATCCAGGTGGACCTGGCACAATTAAGTAAACCCTAAAAAGAATGAGGCCCCTCCTGAAATCACAGTTTCAAATTGTAAGATAAATTCTCCTCCTGTCTTTCAAGAAAAGTAAACTTCCACGTTGTGAGATTTGTGAGCAGGAGTCTTTCAGTAGTTTAGAGGGACCTCTAGTTAACGGCCAGCAAAAAGGCAAGAATTTCAGTCCTACACCTACATGTCAATGAATTCTGACAAGTAGTAGGCTTGAAAGAGAATCCAGATGAATGCCTTATATGAGATCACAGTCCTAACCGACATCTTGATTTCAATCCACTGAGATTCCGAGCAGAGGACCCAGCTAGCCTGTGCTTGACTCCTAATCCACAGAAATTATGACATAATTTGTTCTGTTTTAAGCCATTAAGTTTGTGGTATTTTTAAATGCAGCAATAAGAGGCAATTAATACCCAAAAAAGATTTTTAAAAAAATGAAGCATTTCTGGAGGAGATATGGAGGTCATGGGGGATTCTATTTTTAAGATGTCTGTATGTTGACCGGTAAAAAATGATGATGCAGAAAACAAATGATTGGATATAATGTAAATTGATGAGCTGGGTTTACATGAACAATTTATAAAATAACAGAAAGGGGAGAGTATATGGGTATAGATAATGGTAGGTAATAATGGATATAATAATTTCTTTAATGAATTACTTTTTATTCAGTTAGATTGTTTTCAAACTTTTGCTCTTGCAAAGAATGTTGCAATAATTAACCTTAGGCATAAATCATTTCACATTTGTGTGGCTATTCTGTAGAGCAATTTATTAGAAGTGAAATACTGGGTTAAAGATTCATGCATATTTTGGAAACATTTACCCACTAGATTGCCAATGGAGTTTGGATTTTGTCTACAAATTTTAGGATTTTTCTTGATTAGGAAAAATGCAAAGAATAATTTATATATGGTTTAACTGCATTTTTTACTTTGTGAGTTAAATTACAAATATTTCATATGATTAAAAGCAATTTGTATTTTTTTCTTTGAAATGACTGTTCACCTCTTTTGCCCATTTGCATTTTTACTAGTTGATCTTTTTCTTATGTATATGCATATAAGTCTTTTCTAAGATGAGTGAAGGCATTTTTTTCTAGATTTAAATTTTTGCATTTATTATTATAATTTGTTGTATTTTTGTTTTAAGTAATTAAATTTCTCATATTTGATTTTAAGATTTCTGAATTTTATGTCATAATTTAGAAAGACTGCCTCACTCTGCAATTATAAAAGTGTTCGTAAGTTTTCTTCTAGTTTTTAAAAACTTAAAAATTTCAATGTACGTTTTATATGTTTAAAATATTTCTTATTATATATAAATGTATTTTTTCTTATTTTAATACTGATTTTTCACTTCATTTTTGAATAATCCATCTTCCAAACCACTGTTTCTTTGATCAATATTTTTTACATGTCATTAATTTCTACTTTTGCTTTTAGTTTCTGTCCTCAACTTTTCTTTAGTTGTTTTTCCTTTTCTACCTTATTGAATTTAACAATTAACTGATTTATCTTAATTTTCCACATTTTAAAATAAGGCCAGGTGCAATGGCTCATACCTGTAATCCTAGACCTTTTGGAAGCCAAGGCAGGAGAATCACTTAAGACCAGGAGTTCAAGACCAGCCTGAGCAACATAGTGAGACCCTGACTCTACAAAATTAAAAAAAAAAAAAAAAGGAAAAATTAGCTGAATGTGATGGCTTTCACCTGTAGTCCTAGCTCCTTGGTAGGGCTTGAGCCCAGGAGTTTGAGATTGCAGTGGGCTATGATGATGCCATTGCAGTCTAGCCTGGGCAACAGAGACAGACACTGTCTCAAAAAATAAATGAATTAATTAATTAAGATAATTTTTCTCCATGACTGCTTTTGCCTGTATCCCACAGTTTTAGATATGGGAAGACCTTTTTGTCATTCAGTCATAAATAATTTATATCTTCAACTTTCATACTCTCTTTAAACATTGTGGCAAGAAACCTCTGAAATAACACCCAAATATTCCTGCCTCGTGGTGTTCGTGTTCTCACAAAATTCCCCTTCCTTTGAATTCGTGCCCGATGTGGCCAACCCCTTCAAATGAATAATAATTCAGCACCTATAGACGCCACTTCTGAGATTGGATTACAGAGAGACTCTGGCCTCTGTCTTGTTCACTCTCTAGCTCTTTCATGGGCTCATTCTGAGGGAAGCCAGCTGCCTTGTGATGAGCTGCCCTATGCAGAGAACTACACAGCAGGAACCGATGTTTCTGGCAAATAGTGAGGGCCTGAAGTTGCCGCGGTGACATGAGTTGATTGAAAGTAAATTTTCTGAGATCTGAGAACAACCACTTGTGTGAATTTGGAAGTGATGTCTCCCTTAGTTGAGCCTTTCAAATGTTATTGTTTCAACTTTGCTTATATTATTAAACTACTATCCTTAATGTATTTTAATATTGTTTTATATTTTGTATTTTCTAATCTGCTTTTTCTGTATTCAGGAAAATTTTTACTGATTTTACAGCTCACTATTTTACTTCTCAGATCTCTCCAGTGAGCTAGGTAGTACATGTATTTAAAAATTTCTTAATAACCATCTACTTTTGTGTCATAACTTTGTTTTGGTTGCTTTCACTTCCTTATTGTATAGGAAAGTCTGCAGCCCCCAACCCCCAGCCCTGGACCAGGTACTGGTTGGTGGCCTATTAGGAACTGGGTGGGCTGTACAGCAGGAGGTGAGCAGCAGCCGGTGAGCAAGCGAAGCTTCATCTGTATTTATTTACAGCCGCTCCCCATCGCTTTCATCACCGCATAAGCTCCGCCTCCTGTCAGATCAGCGGCAGCATCACATTGTCATAGGAGAGTGAACCTACTGTACACTGCGCATGCGAGGGATCCTTATGAGAATCTAGTGCCTGATGATCTGAGGTGGAGCTGAGGCGGTGATACTAGTGCTGGGGAGTGGCTGCAAATACAGATTGTCACTAGCGGAGAGGTTTGCACAATAAATGTCATGTGCTTGAATCATCCCAAAGCCACCCCACCCCCACCCCCTAAGTCCGCAGAAAAACTGTCCCTGGTGCCACAAAGGTTGGGACCCACTGCTATAGGAGAGGTTAAATTGATTATTTTAAAGTTCTTTTCAGATTCTTCTACTTTTCTCCATGTCTTGAGTTATAACTCTTTATTTTGCTTAGTCTCCTTCATTATATTGCCTGTCCTTTAGTATTTCGTTATTCTTGGTTGCAAGGTTATCTTCAGATATTCATTTATTACACATCCAGAGGACACAGGTATTTCATAGGTGCTTAGCCTTGTCCTTTCATAACACCAGGCTCCCAACACAGGCTTTGCATGAATCACCCACTCTTAGATTCTGATTTCATGTGGTAAATATATTTCTGAACTTATTTAATCAAATATATAATTCTAGTCATGCTTCATATATGAGATCCTTCTTGAGTTCCCAGCCAACAAGAATTTATCCCTGTCCTGAAATTGTGCTATAGACTTTATACATGTGTCACGAGAACCAAAAATAAACAAAAACCCAAAGATTCTGCTACATTCGTCCCCAGCCGAATGCAGATGGCCTAGCCCAGAATGTTTAGTAAATATATTGCTTCATTTCTAGTTTCTAGGAAATTCTTTTCTCTTCTCTTATCACTGTGACAAACTCTAGAACTCCTCAATGCTCATGAATTTTAATTCATTCATGGTTAGAAGGCTAGGTAGGCTTTATAAAATGATGGCTAAAGTTCAGTTAGAAATATTAAGTATTTCCTTGGCAAGGAGTACAATCAAGTGTTACATTAAACGAAGTTAAATCAAAATATGTACAAATATCTGTTTCTGTTATTATGAACTTTTCTTGATTATTACCAAGTTTTCATTCATGATCCACATTGCTGAGTATGCTGGTTAAGTGACCTTCAGATAAATGACACGTCACTGATATATTTTCTCTTCACAGGACACTTGAGACATGATTAAGCCATGAATAAAAGGTCAATGCATTTTCTACTATAGAAAAAAATTGCTGGCATCTTTCAATTTTAATTTTTATTCCAGTTATATTAAATGAAGATTGTTTATAAGACACACACACACACATACACACACACACACACAATTTATGTCATGCAAGTCACTGAATCGCAGCCAACCTCACTGAAAATGCAAGTTGGCTGAAATCCTCCTTAGCTAACTCCAATATTGGCTGAGATGATAATGTGTCCTCATTTGTTCAGGAGAAATTCAATCATAATGTTGCAAATTTGCCATTAAAAATCTATTTGCAAAGGTATTTAATGGCTATAGGAATATTTAAAGACCAGCTCAAGCACTTCATTTTAGTCACCTTATTTTTTACTGAATCGATCTCACATGACATGAGGACCTTGAGGCCTGGTAATTAATGCTTAAGGGAGGACTGGTGAGCACATTTTGTCTTTAAAGCAAGAAAACATTACCCATTTAGTGAAATGCATTTAAATCAGTAGAGAAACAGAAATAAAGAATAACTATTTCATACTTTTTTTTTTACATTTGTGAGCAAAAATAGCTGTTATTACGTCACTCTTGTTAAGATGTTTAGGATCTCTTTAAAATTATAAATCAATATAATAAGTGGACTTTGGAAGTAAACAGCTACCCTGGTTAAAATAAAATACAGAGTGTGGTTACTTAACAGGGAAGATCTATAGAAAGGGAAACTCTTTCTATCTATAGAAAGGAGATCTTCAGTTTCCTTGCATGCTTTTTTTCTTACGTGGTCTATTAGCTTCCAAAGTCGGTTGCTTTAAAAGGAAAAATGATATTCTCTCACAGTTCAAGAAGCCAAAAGTCCAAAATCAAGGAGTCAGCAGGGTTGGTTGCTTCTGTCCTAATTCCATTTCATAAAAATGTCATAATTTTACTATGATATAGCTCATTACTTTGCAGTTTCTGAGGGAGAAACTGCCCCATGCTTCTCTCCTAGTTTGTGGTGGTTGCTGTAATCCTTGGCATTCCTCAGCTTGTAGACACATCACTCCAACCTCTGCCTCCATGTTAACATCACTTTCTACCCTGTGTCCTTTCTCTCTCGTATAAGGAAACTATCACTGGACTTTGAGCCAACTCTAATCCAGTATGAGTTTATCTAGATCCTTATCATAATTACATTTATAAAGACAAAGTTTCCAAATAAAATCACATTCTCAGGTTATAAGTAGACATGAATTTTGAGGGAGCATACTATTCAACCCACTGTACTTGAGATTTCTCTTTTATTGTTGCTGTCATCAATGTTGGACACGTTTGTGTGTATGTGTGCACGAGCTTTAATCTTTAACATGACTCTGCCTCCCGGGCATAACTGGCTGTCTTATTTTAAACCTACCTAGTCTATTCCAATATGCATCCCTCTTTTGGAATTTTAAAACTAAATTAAGATATTTATTGTAAATGAAGGAGTTGTAAATAAGAGCTATAACTGATCACTTTCTGTCATGTGGACTAAAATTAAATAATTGGCACACACAGAAGGATAAAGCCAAGAATCACAGGAGGACAAAAGCCAGAGAGGGAAGACGTATCCCTTTCCTCCTCTCCTCCCCCGCTTAAATCTCTCTCTCTCTCCCTCTTTCTTTCTAACAATACATTGTTAGGTTCTTGCAGTCAACCCCCAAACTCTACTACCACTTGCTTCAGAAAGTGGAGTTCTCTTATCTGATCCTGAAAAAGTCTGAACTTTCACGGTATACCGTATAGATATTGACAAATATTATATATGTGAAGTATATGCCCATGGTCAAGTGAGGAGAAAATCAAAGTGGAACTTAAAGGAAGGTGCAAACAGAGAACGGAGTTTAAGTCTTTCAGATCAGTGGCATCTCATTCTAGAACTCTTATTTGCTTGGCATTTGGAAGGTCCTGTCCTTTTGTTTTTTGTTTTTTTTTTTTCCTTACTTTTTAATGAGAGTTCATTCTTTGAGACACATACAAGTTAGCCCACAGACTGCTGGTGGAGCTCTGAGGAAGTGAGTGATTATTTATTTTATATAGCATTCAGAGAATTTTAAAATGCCAATATAAATATTATGAAAATTATGTTGAACATGACATACGTATTTTTAAATATTTTATTCCACCTCAAATGTATAGAGTGTCTCATAATCATTATTATAAGTCTGTAATTTAATAGTTAAATAATTAAAAGATTCAATTGAAACTATGAAACTTTTATGAAGCATTATATATATGCCAGGTATTCTTCAAGATGTGAGACCTACAGGGTATAGTAAAGGCAAAATTACAAATCTTAGGGAACTTCACAGTGGCCACATTATGTAACATGAAAAACTATGTTAAAAAAATAATGGTTAAGATTTAGTGAACACTTAGTATGTGCTTGATACCATTCTATGAATTTATGTTTTTATTTAATGTTTAAAACAATCCAAAGAAGAAGGTTATATTTTATTCTCATTTTACTGATGCAAAGACTACTACGTGGAGAGATTAAGTGAATTATAAAATCACAAAACTGAGAAGTGCTGGAGATAATGTTAGAATCCAGTCTGTGTCTCTCCCAAGCTACAGCGTATAACTGCTCTAATGTTCTCACATATCTGATAAGGAGTATTGGAATTTTCAGCTTACTCTGACCATGGACAAGAGTTAAGCCTGCCCAGACAAGGCAGTATTTCAACTTAGTCTTTAAGAAAGATATTTATCAAAATTAAAAATTACAGTGTGAGCATTCTGGAAAGAAGGAACAGCAAATGCAAAGGCACAAATAAGTGAACAGTAAGTGGCATATTTTTGAATACGAAGAAAATGTAGAAGATTTAAGTTCACTAATGAGACCAATATGCACAGAACTGATTTTTGAACACTCATAAATGTAGGCTATGTTTTGAAATTTTTATGTGCTTGTATACCCATTGAATACATTTTAATATTCTATTTTTTACTTTTAGTATTAGTTTAGCCTAATTTTTACTTTTAGTTTAGCAATTCTTACTTTAACAGTTAGCTATGAAATCAACCCAAAAGACCATGCATTAGTTCAATACGCCTGGATTGAACATGCTTAACAGAAAGAGTCATTAAATGTCTAAAAACATATGTAGTGTTCATATTTTAAGTATGTAGCATTTTAACTGAAGTACATTATGCATCATCATTTTATAGTATAAAGACTTTTCATACAGAGAACACACCCATGTAACCAGAACCCAGATCAAGAAATAGTACATTACCAGCATTTCTAGAAGTCCTCTTGGGTCCTCTCTCAGTCACTACAGCCCCAAAAGTCTTTCTTGACTTCGTAAACCATAGATTAGTTTTGTATGTTTTTGCACTTTATATAATTGAATTCATACTTTATGTACTCTCTGTGGTTTCTTTTGCTCAACCTGTGTCTATGAGATTAATACATGCTGTTGCATGTAGTATTGTTTATTTTTAATTTATAATAGTTCCTCATTTAATGTTTTCAACAATTCAAATATATTTTAAATTTTCTGTCAACCTAGTTCATGAAATTCATTTTATCAGGAGTGAATACATATATCTGCTGTTGATTTGGTTAACTTGACTAGCATATATTTTTATGTATTTTTTAACTTTGTGTTTTGGGATTATTTTGAGAGATATATTTTCTAAGTTTCTTCCACTTTCCTTTCCTATCTAATGGTATGGTGGTTGTGACCTGAATTTCCCCACATCCTCAGTCCTCCAATCCAAGCCTAAGTCTCCCCATAATATTTTGGTGCCCCCAATCACCTGCAGGATTGGTGGTTTTGATCATATAAAAAGGATTGTTTCATAACTTTCCTAAGCTGATGTGGTTGTTAAAATTTGCATTTTGGTGGCTAAATGCTTTTGGTCTAAATTAATGATATTCTTTTCCCAGCATGGGAACATTTTATGAAACTAAACATTAACCCAAAATTAATTAAATTAAAACATAAATGAATTTTTGTTCAATTCCGATTCTTCAGTGCTATCTTGATAAAAGTGGATAAAGAAGATATGCCAAGTAAGTAATACCTTGTGCTTCGATTGCCCATGTTACTTTAGTGGCTAGGAAATAATTACCAGAAGGGCTAAAAAAATATGCTTAGGGCAGAGTGCATTCCTGCAGAATTTATTTCTAGCATTATAGAGTCAAGAGTTTAAATACAAAGCACTAAGTTGAACAGCTCTTTGACTTACTGTTAGATCAACCCCATCATTTTTCCCCATCTCCATGACTAAAAATAATTATTACTCTAGGAAAACTCTCTCAATTCACAAAATATACAAGGCTCTAAAGCGATCTGCTCTAACTCAGCCCAGAGAAATGACTCTCTTTTCATTAAGAGATCTGAATCATAACACTGTAGGCAATGTGCCAGCCAGCTAAGAGGGGCTTTCTGATTTTTTTATCTGGAAACTGACTTCTTCCAGAAGTTGAACATAAAGCATGTGCTCCATGCTCTACCTAAGTCTAGTGCATAGAACACCTGTTATGCCCTATTTTAGTTGTGTACTTACCTTTCTCTTGCTCCCTACTACATTGTAAACTATTTAAAACTGTCTTTTCGTACTTGTATTCTCCATTTGTTTCCCCTACTCTCAGAATCCTAGCACAGTTTCTGGCAAATTATCAAAGTTAATATATATTTAATTGAAAGAATAGTGACAAACTGAGACATGTAGAAAGGGAAAAAACAAAGATAAAGTTTTCATATTATTAGAATTTAAATTCTGAGTGGATTGATGTAGTCCATTTAATTGTTAAATGATTCAAGAAAAACAATTCTAGGATATTGATGGTAACTTGTAACAGAAACACATAAAATTCTATATTTAAAACAACCCATGGTGAATTGTTGTCATTCAATTATATAAGGCTACAAAAAGATATGTAATGGTAATTGCTATCATCCTTCTACCTTTTAAGCTAGTTATTTCTCTAAAGAATTTGTATTATTCATGGTTTTCCAAAGAAACAGTATTAATAGGAAGGCACGGGAGGTTATTTTGAGGAATTGGCTGACATAATTATAGAGGCTGAGAAGTCTCATGATCTTCCATCTACAGGACCGAGGAAAGCCGGGGAATAATTCTGCCTGAGTGCAAAAACCTGAGAACCAGGGAGCTGATGGTGTAAATACAAGGCCCTGGGCCAGGGAAGGTGAGATGAGATATCCCAGCTTTAGCAGGCATGCAGGAAACAAAAGAGGCAAATTCCACCTTCCTCCACCTTTTGCTCTATCTGGGACCTCAATGGGTTGGATGATGTCTTCCCACATTGGGAAGAGCAGTCTACTTTGCTGAATCCACTGATTTAAATGCTAATCTTATTCTGAAACACCCTCACAGACACGCCTGGTAATAGTGTTTTATTTGGAAACCATGTGTTCAATCAAATTGACACATAAAATTAACTATCACAGAATTCATGGAAGGAATTTCCCAATAATTTAACTGAGGAGGTTAACGTTTTGTATATTTAAATAAAGGTGCTGCTCAACTCTACTTAGTTTTTTTCCTTTCAAGGAAAGACTTTGAGGGAGTGACATCACCAAGATAACAGAGTAGGATATACCAGCCTTCAACCCCCCACAAAAGCAAAACAAAACTAATAAACAAACAAAAAACAAATATAGACAACTATCCATGAACCAAAATATTCCTGAGAAGGCTGAAGGGCCCGTTAAAGAATCTGTAGCAACACAGTGGAGCAAAAAACAGAGGATATCCACCTAGACAGCATCATTAGTGGGATTGGCATACCTGAGATGCCTGGCGATGGCTGGGAACAAAGACAAAAAGCAAGGGATATAAATAGCAGCCATGGTCCCCAGTAGCCTGCACCACAGAAGATGCCAGAATCTTTTGACACTGAGACAATCAACAGTCATTCCTGCCAAGGAATGCCAGAGAGGGACACTAGGCTGTTTACCCCTCTCTCCCAAGAAACAGCTGTTGTTGAGCTGTTCCAGGAATGGAGCTGCCACCTCTCCCAATCACATGTGTGCCCCAGCCCTCAATCCATGGCTGCCTCACAATTGGCCACACTCCAGACCTGAGCTCTGTGGCTGCACTATACCTACCTGTGTCTCAGATACTAGAGCTCTTACCATAGAGAGCTGGGCCCCACCTTGAACCCAGAGCAACTATAACTCTGTGCATGCTTGTGGCTCCCATTCTTGGCTCCACACTGCTTCATAAGCACCTGCACCTTGCATATGATTACCAGCATAGCAGCAGGTGTACCTGCACTCTAGGCAGCAGTGGCATTATTGCCCTCCACTCTGGAGCCAGAGTCCCTCCACACATGCTTGTGCTTCAGGCCTCAGCTCCATGGCTGCTTCGTGGATGACACTCATCAGACACTGGTGCCACCACCACCATGAGTGAGTCAACAAGCCAGGCCCAGTACCAAGAGGAATCCCCTCAACCCCAGCTTCTGTGGTGGGAGAAAATGAGATCAAAGGGTGAGAAGCCATTACCACAGAAGACCCCAACAACCCTCACTGCCACTGTGAACATCTACAGCATTGGCTGCTGGGGAATCTGCAATCTTTGTCAACACTGACCTCAGCTGGCACAGCTGCACAGAGACTACATGGCTGCACCTCACTGGTGCCAGAGCCACTGGATGTCATCCACCAAGTTCCCTCATAACTCCCATATGAGAAAACTAGCCTGTAAAGTCTGGAGGAGATGACGACTCCACCGAACCCACAATCGTCAAGGTAAGACAACAAGAAAAATGAAAATCCACAGAGATATAATGTCACCAAAAGAACACAATTTCCCAGTAGTTGACCCCCCAAAAATGGAGATATATAAATTCCCTGACAAAGAATTGAAAATAGCTGTTTTAAGAAAGCTCAATGAACTTCAAAAAGATAATTCAACAAAAATCAGAAAAACAGTAGACAAATAAAATTAAAAACTTAACATGATTTAACCAGTGTCTGATTAAATTTAAAAAAAATTAGAAATTCTGGAGCTGAAAATTACAAAGAATTAAATGAAAAACACAATAGAGAGCATTGAGAGCAGAATTGAGCAGGCAGAAGAAAGAATGTGTGAGTGCAAAGACTGAAAATACACAAAGAATAAAAAGGTAAAAAAAAAAATTAAAAAAATGAAAAAACTTACAGGATTTATGGGACACCATAAAAGAGCAAATATTCAAAGTATAGGTGTTAAAGAAGGAAAAGAGAGAGAAAAAAGGCCAGAAAGCTTATTTAAAGAAATAATAGCACAAAACTTTCCAAATCTGGGGAAAGATATTATATCCGGCACAGGAAGGTTAAAGATCTTCAATCAAATTAAACCTAAACAAGGTTACACTGAGACATTTTATCTTATCAAACTGTCAAAAATCAAAAACTAAGAGAAGATCCTGAAAGCAGCAATATATTTTTAAAAACATATTAAATGGGGAGGATATTTCTAAAGATTACAGCCCTGACCTATAGAGCTCTTAATTTTATTTATCTCATAATAACATATATGTAATCAAAATTCATAGGTTTTATAGTTTCATATTTGTTAACAGAATTCTAATTTTCAAAGTATCTGTAGCCACTTGATGCTTTTATTTATTTATTTTTTACTAATTAGTGTCAAGCAATAGAGTGGTTGTAGTGGTGGTAAGGTATACATTTATACATAAATGTTTGGAATTTTCATCCTTTTATTACAGTCTCAACTTGTCATCTTTTATGTATTTAGGCCTGAATTGCATTAGTATGCAGTATTTTTAGCTACCATTTTTTTTCACCTTATTTCCAGGTGCATGTTTATCTTATTAGCTACAATGTATATTCCTCTGCAGCCAATTTTTTTTATTAATCATCAGATGAATACCATAAGGGTGCTGCAATACCATATGTGAGTGTTTGTGTATCATGTAAACTTTATAATTTATTTTTTAATTTTAATAAATTAGCTTTTAATTTTTTCAACTGGAAAAATAAGCCTGAGCAGCAAGAGCTTCCGCTGAATGATCACTTGAATTTCCAAAAACTGAAAAATCTGCACTTAGGGAACTGGGTCATTGAGAGGTGGCATGAAATGGGGCAGGGCATATATTCAGCCAGGCTCTCGCTCCAGAAACTGAGTTGAAAGATTACCACAACAAACCTACAATTTACTATAATTTCTAGTGTCTGTGTTGTTGAAGAGTGGGATCAGAAGAAACACATGTGCATGGAAGGCAACTCGGTCCCTCCTAAGACCAGCTGACCTGTGCCATGGAGAAAAGGTTGTGATGTCGGTTTCACCTTCAGAGATGTCGGATTTTCTTCTTTTCAACCATAGGTCAGCAAATGAATGAAGAAAGAAAGGTTAGCACTGCAAATGACTGATTTCTTCCATCTCCAACAGAGTGCAGAGTGACATTCAGCATCTGTAGGACAGCATAGAGTAAATTCAAGTTCTTGGTGGATTATTTCTTAATTAAATCAAGGTAGATAATCATGAACTGTAGAGGTAGCCTTGAGAGTCACTAAATGAAATACACACTTGGAAACACACTGAAAATCAATTCTTTCCCCCACTATGATGACATTTTCTAAAATTAAAAGGTAGTTATAACCATGGTTTGAGAGGCATATTATTTTAAAAGTAAATTTTTTGAACTTTCATAAATTTCTATTGCTAAAAGCAAAGTAATGGACTTCAATAATTAAAAATTTCAGAACTGTTAAGATTATACTCTCTACAACAAATTAACTTTGTTTGCCATCTCCTAGCTTGATATTTATAGCCGACCCTTAAACAACACAGGTTTGAACTGCATGGACCCACTTGCATACAATTTTTTTTCAATTAATATATTGGAAAATTTTTGGAGATTTGCCACAATTTGAGTAAACTTGCTGACAAACCACGCAGTCTAGAAATATCAAAAAAAAAAATGAGAAAAAATTAGATATGTCATGAATCCATACAAAATATATAGATATTAGTCTATTCACTACCATAAAATATACACAAATTTATTATAAAAAGTTAGAATTTATTAAAACTTATGCATACTAACACAGAGCATGTAGAATGCTACTTATAGTTGAGAAAAATGTAAATAAATGTAAAGATGTATTAAATCATAACTGCAAAAAATTAGTTCCCACATATGAGTGAAAACATGAGATATTTGTCTTTCTGTGCCTGGTCTAGTTCAGTTAAAATTATTCTGCAGTTCTATCCATGTTTCTGAAAGTGACAGTATCTCATTCTTTTTTATGGAATAATATTTCATTGTGTGTATGTACCATATTTTCTTTACCCATTCATCCATGGAGAGACACTTAAGTTGATTTTCTGTCTTGACTATTGTGAATAGTGCTACAGTAAACATGGAAGTGAATATATCTCTTCAATGTACTGATTTCCTTTCTTTTGGATATATACCTAGCAGTGAGTTTGCCTGGATTATAGGTAGATCTATTTTTATTTTTTGAGGACCCTCCATACTGTGTTTCATAGTGGAATACTAATTTACATTTTTCTTAAGCTTTTTAATTATGGCACACTCATTGTAATGTAAAGAAGTTATACAATAATGATGTTAGACTTTCAGAAAAAATATTGCATACAAAAGATACATTCACTTTATTGTAGTCATCCATCACTGCCTTATGTGACTTCTGGGTCAATCTGGTAGTTCATGCTACATTTTCTACACGAAAATAATGTTTTTCTAATTTTATATGATGGAGAAGAAAACTTGTGTATCTATCCAGAGAAAAAATTTATAACCCACAGATTATAAGAGAAGAATTGAAACTAAGATTTTTTACAGAATACAGATCTCTTTTTCATGTGATTACTAAACACAAGAAAATATGTCAACAAAAGTAAGGCTATTCCAGGTTTCTGTTATAGAGGCAACTCAATAATTTTTCCTGATTGTAATATCTCCTTGTTTGTATTTGTAATTTATCCCTTCAAATATACCAATATTTAGCTTATAAATAAAGCCTCCTCTCCTACTGACTCAGTTCTGCCTCCTTTGAAATTAGAACTAGTCAATTTGTCATTTTAACTTTGAGATCATACCTTTCAAATTAATTTTAACCTTACTCTGAAATATTCAGATCTGGTTTTAAGAATTTGAGTAAAGATGCTTTCACAGAACAATTCTGAAAATAATGCTGCTGACATTAGCAGCCTATAATACAGCTTAGATTTCAGAGGACAGTCTGGAATATTTGGTAATTTCAATTTTCAGTTTTCATTCACTGAGATGGATAACCACACCCATATCATAAACTATCTGAGAGACAATAACATAATTTAGCCAAAAGTGCCAATCTTCTGCATTTCATGTACATTTTTCAGCTCATTCTGAGATAGACAAGTTTTAGCTCTAAATTGTGACAATCATCATGTTTATCTCAAAAATATTTCAGGTTTTAAAAAATAGCTCTTTAAAGTAGACTATCATTTGTCTTAATAAATGTACATATATTAGAGCCAGAGCTCAGAACTATACATTTTGCATATAATGACTGGATTTTCCTTTTGCCAACACAGAGTATATTTCACAGAGCAGACTAACCATTTAAATAAGTTGATGTTTGAAACTCATTCTTAAATTTTGTGAAGGAAAATGAATTAATCTTTCAGGGCCCACATAGGCAAATGCTGATGGTAATTTCTTTTGTCTCATACAGAACTATAGGGTATACGTTAATAGTTCTGGGTTATTTTTAGATAATGAAGGCACATTGCTGAGAGTGATAAAGGACACATATGTTCACAAGCCCACCTTATCTCTTCATGGATGAGCAAAAAGTACGCAATAAAGACCATTTTCATTTTTAAATTAAAAAAAAGACAAAACAAGAAATAGATTAGTCCTTTAATGACCTTACAGGGATTCATTCATTGCCTACTGGATGTGTAACTTTTCACACAGGTTCCATCCCTCCCTATACTCTGCATCTCAATCTGTCCTAGAGCCCAGGAACATGACTCATTACATTTACTCGCAGCTGACCTATGTGTTGTCTCCCTTGACCTTTACCGCTTCCATTTTCTGATTACAGGCTTATTTCTTCAATAGTTATCAACTCTTTCACTGAGCTAGGAACACCTTTGGCAGAGAAACACAATGAGTGGATAAATCTTTAAAGTACAATATAGGAAGGGCAAAAATGACTAGTATGAGCTGTGCAAAGGAGAAACCTGAGTAAAAGAATTTAAGTGACTGACTCAAAATCACAGAAAATGGAAATATAAGCCTATGTTCAAATGTGGCTATCATCAAGGAAACAGATATGCCTTAGACAATAGCATATCCAGAAAAACTTTATTGTGATCATGAAAAAATCTTATAACTTACTTAAGCCTTAGGGCTGTGACATTTATCATGCAATTTTGTTACTAGTCAAATTTTGGAAATATACTGGCTAAAAGAGAAAGGCACTTTACTTTCACATAATATCCAATGAATTGTACAAGAAAATAATGCTGTGTTACTGAGGGTTATGTAATAATGTGACTAATATACAAAGGTAATAGCTTTAGAGGATTTTGCATTCTTTGAAATCTCTTTTCCTACTTAGGAGTAAGACTAAATTCTAAGGCAAATCAATAATATTTATTTCAGAGCATTCATATTTTACTAAAAGATTTTCATAAACATATGCTAATGAATGACTTAGCATAAATAACATCATCACAATAGGAATATATATTGGGGACTGGTATATCTCTAAGAGAGAGTCTTTGGAAATAGTGTATTGAATCATTCATCAATTTTACATATTTAAGTAATAAAATTTATTATCTTGAAAAATTATGTCAATTTGTTTCTTGGCCTGCTTACAGGCAATACTTTATATTTTTATACAACTTTACTGATATTAAATTAACATAGTATACAATTAACCCACTTAAAGAGTTCAAGCCAATGGTTTTAGATATTATACATTCAGATATGTGCAACCATCATTACTGTCAATTTCAGAACATTTGTATGGCTTCCAAAATAAATTTGTACTCTTCAGCTATCAACTTCCTATCCCTCATTATCCCATACATCAGCCTTAACAACTACTTTTTGTCTCTATGGATTTTCTTAGTCTGGACTTTGTTTATGGGTAGTTTGTTGATTACTGATTCAATCTCTTCACTTGTTATTGATCTATTTGAATATTCTACTTTTTGAATCAGATTCAGTAGTTTGTGTCTGGAATTTGACCACTTCATCCAGCTATTTTCAATCCATAGATAACTCACTGGTTATCTTTTACTCCTTTATTTCCTACCTTCCACTGAAGGTGCTAAATGAGATACATGCTTTTCCAGCGATGGGTGACCCTGTGATTCAGTTCTCGCTGATGTGATGTAGCAAGATCTTCCCAGTAGTCTCTGGAAAACGTTTGGCTTTTTGATAAAAGGAATAGATGGATCTGACACTGTCCTTCCTCCTTCTACCAACCTTAATGAGTGTGTTGTGTTCAAGGCTGCGGCAGCCATCTTGCCAAAATAAAGAGAAAAGTATAGGGCAAGAAAAGGCAACATGCTCATAGCACAGGGGCAGACAAGTAGAAGCCAAAACCATGATGATGTTAAGCATCTGAACAAATGCCTGGAACTCCCTGCTCCAAAGTTCTTGCTTTGAGTTTAACTGTCAGTCAGGTGTTCTGTGTCTTGTAGTCACAATCACTCCAAATGATGTGTGAGAGTGTGTGTGTATGTATGTGTATTACTTGTCATATCTCCACCAATGCCTTTATAATTTGAATCATTTTCTTAACAAGATTACTGAATGCAAGCACTACATTTGGTTTTAATGTCAAGAATTTCTTGTTGGATTTGATTGACATTTGAATGGCTATGAGCCTAATTTAAACTGGATATTACAGCTTAATATTATCTTATAGTTTTGCACTATTTCTAGATAAAAATTCTTTTCATGAAGTTCCCAACAGTTGGCACCTAAGTGATATTTGCAAAACAATCCCTCTGCTCCAAATCTAAATATTTCTTTGGCTGCATAAGTTGAATCAAACACTTGATTTTACTAAAAGAACAAATTATTCCACTAAAAATTCATGCTTGGACAGAAAAAAAGAAACTGGGAATTTTTTCCTCCCAACAATTATGAAATTTGTATATACTTATATAGAACTGAGCAGCAGACAACCTTAGATAAATTAAATTGTCTTAAATATACAGAGTAATGAGGAAAGACATGTACTGGCTATATTCATAAGAAAAACTTAAAATCACACCATGCAAAATGATACCCAATGCACGATTCCTCTGGATTCCTTTCATTGTATAGGAATATTTTTTTCCATTGAAAAAAAAGTAGTAACATCATTTTCCACTGGATTTCATTATCTTTATTAGTCCATCTAGCTCTTCCTCACTGTAAATCATCCATCCAGCTAGGAAACAATCACAAGCATCAAAATCAAGTCGAATATAGAATTTTCCACTACCATTTTCACTTCTCTTGATGATGCGCTAAGAAAGAAGAAAGGGTTCTAATGTAAAATTCATATTTTAACATTTTTGCTTTCTAACAAAATTTACACATGACTGAATGAAAAATAATATTAAATGGCAATCAAGTTCTTTGCCAAAATCCTGCGTATCTTCAATTATACTCTTAGGGAGGGCCAACGCTAATGAATTTTATAGTCAATATTTGAGGGAGTAAGGAGAACAATAGCATATGATTTTCTAATGCTTTCTTTTAAAAAAATTCGCTGTAACTTTCACTAGAAACAATTATTGCTTCTTCCTCACCCTAGAGGGACAAGTTACTGAAAATAATAAGTAGTTCAATCCTCTATTTGAGACATACTGTAAATTGCTGTTTATGATTTTTTAATTATCATTAGTTGAAGCTGTCTCAACGGCTGTCTTCAAAGATTTGGCTATTGCAAACGCAATGATTCATGATCAGTTATGAGGCTCTAACACAGTTCATTTACTACTTGAAATATTTCTTTGCCAAATAGAGGCTGATGTATTGAGCTAATTGTCAGAATAATAGCAATCACAGAGCAAGTGAAGAATGAAGTTCTGTTTGTTTGCTTTCTTTTAAAAATTATTTCAGTTTCTGTTCTCTCATAGAGAAGCCTCTCCCTTGGCGTTACCTCGCAATCATCTTCTCCAGGATTACCATAAAATAATCTCTAATATGTTAATGATTACATGCTTCCTTTTCTTTATTGGCATGTATTAGCCACAAAAATAAACTTTAGTTCCATGTCAGTGCAGAGTTATACAAGTTTTTGAGAATTAAGGATTCTGGGGAAGAATTAAAATATTATATCTTAGTAATGAGTTTTACTCCTAGTGTTCATGTTTATGTCAATGATAGAAGCTGAAAAAAATATATATGTAAAATAGTTTATTTTAGCCACAAAATTACATTATTACTTTCTATTTTACATAAAATAATTTTTTAACTGAATGATTCACTTAATAATATGCAGCAATTTTATGGATTCACTTGGTGAATATAGACAGCCCTACAAATCAGTACGACATGCTTTGGGGTTTCATGTATTCCTCCAACGGAGTAGCTTACTCCTAATTAAATTATAATCGCCTTATTTACACTTCTTTTTATGCCATAATGTATTTTTAGGTAAGTGCATTGATTAATCAATTAGCACAGTGTTTCTTTTATTTCAAATACATCATTAGTTATTTAACAGAGTTTAGGAAGCACTATCAAAGTGAAATGAGAGAATTAAACCTGATTTCACATCTAAACAAATGGAGTATGTTAGATGAATTTAATTAAATAGCTACTGAATGACCTAAGTTTTTGGGGGGAAAATAAGAGAAGCAAAACCTGTGCATGCTAATTTATGAGCTAATTCAAGAGAGCAGAATGCAGCAAAGTTAACTAAGAAACTATATACAAACTTATAGAATCAGGTGGTAAATAGGCAGAGCTATTTAGCAGCACTGATCGCCAACTATCCTTTGCATAGATACCTCTCTGCAGAGAAGGAAGGCAGCGTCTGGCATAAACATTGTCATTTTCCATTAGTGCCTCTTCTAGGCACTGTCAGAAGCAGTTTGGAGGTTGTATTATAAAACTATTACATCTCTCCAATCATTAAAAACCAACAAACAAATGTTCTCTCTTCTTCCCCCACCAACCCCCCCCCGCCTCACAACTTACACACACACACACACATCTGGGTGTGTGTACACAGGAGAGAAGCAGAGATAAGAAATGAATCACATGGGCATAAAGAAGAATTAGTTTACGATAGGGATAGCCTAGTAACAACTGAGACAGCTCAAGGAAAGCCCCAAAATAGAAGAAAAGGGGCTTATAAATATGGCTTTGTGTTGCATGTCCACTTCTAGGTAGGCTTCTAGTGTATTCTCCCATAGATCCTCTACAGCCTTTGTGTTCCTTTCCAAAATGATTAGACATAATTAATCTTCACATCCTCTCAGGATTCCCTCTTCTATGTCAGTGATTATATCACAACTAACTTTTTGCAAAGTGATGTTCTCTCTCTCTCTGAGAACTTTTGCCTCTAGTCATTTAGTTAACAGATCTGTGTATGGTATCTATTATTTGATAATGTTTTATGTTAGCGGCAGCAAACATTTATGGAATACCTACTATGTACCAGGAAATGCACAATAAATAGGGGTATGAAGCTTGTAAGGTAAAAAGAAGAAACAAAATAAAACTTGTAATAGAAGGCGTCGGTGCGTTACAACTCATCATGTGTTGAGTATAACAGATGCACTCAAAATGCCAGGTGAGCACCTGATTCCTAGCAGGGATAGGATTAGATAGAGGAAACGGGGCTGGGGCCAAATTCTAAAAGATGAGCTGTTTATTAGCAGACTAGAAGTGCTGACCACTCCAGACAGAGAAAAATTATTCAATATCAATGGATAAAACATAAATGGAAATTTGACAGGGGCTGAGGTTTCATATCACATTAAGTAGTGAGTCTTTAACTTATAGCGAATGTAGAATCATTGGAATATCTTACAAATGAGAGTGATGATGTGATAGATTTTCATTTTAGTAACATAAGTCTTGCTTAACAAAAGATGAATGGGAAATGAAAAAGTACAGGGCATAAATAAGGGCCAGTGGATAGTTGAGTTTTACAGCATCATCAGGTTTGAACTAGTCAACCTGATCGGGCTAGGTTGAACTAAAAATGAGGGACACAGCTTTATTTTTGTACAAATGAGGGGATCACCAGACTCACTGAAGACTTTAGAGTGTGCTAATAACTGGATGAGTATTCAGAGAAATATTTCTGGCAAATCTATGTAGGATTGATTGGAAACATAGGAAGGAGAAAGGAAACTGATTAAGAGTCATTTGCAATAAGTTGAACCATAAAGAACACGTAAAGTTGGGTACAGTCAGTGGTTATATAGAAGAGAAAATAAAGAGATATTTCAATAAGAGAATTTACCTACTTGGCCACTAATATCTATAATATGACAATTTCTCAACACTCCCAGGGTTACTACTATGCTCCATGATAGTGTCATCTCTTGCTTAGGTTATTCTAAAAGATTTCAAATTGATCTCTCCTTTTTGCCCCTACTCTACCTGAAGCCTATTTTCAGACCAGTGGTCATCATGAGCCTCTTAAAATATGTGAGATTATGACGGTACTCTGCCATAAATCTTCTCATGGCTTTACCTCTCATTTAGAGTCAAAGTCTTTATGCTGGTCTGCAAGGCCTTATACTATTTGCACCCTGCAACCTCTCCAATCATATCCCCTATATCTCATTCCATTTCTTGCTTCACTCCAGCCATATCGCATCCTTCCTTTTCCTTAAGCTCACCAAGGATGCTTCTACCACAGGACCTTTCGCATTTGCTGTACCCTCTGCATAGAACACCCTTAATGTTCACCTCCTTCAGGTCTTTAAAAATGGAAACACTTATCGTCCTAAAATGCTTTGTCTCTCTTCCCTGTTTAGAATTTCTCACTATGATTATCTTATATTTTATATATATTTACTAATTTATTTGGCTTATTGTTTCTCTCTAGAGCTGGAATGTTATCACTACAAAGACAAGTCATCTTGTTTTTTTTGCTTACTTTGTATCCCAAGAACAGTGCCTGATACAACTTCATTGATTGAATGAAAAAAGAATGTGTTAAGTTACAGAGACCTAAAGATCTTTGAGTCCTATCACATATCACCTATACACAGCTATCTCCAGCCTTTTTTGCACCGGGGACCGGTTTCATGGAAGACAATCTTTTCACAGAAGGGGAGATGCGGCAGGGAGGTGGAGCTCAGGAGATGATGGGAGCATGGGGAGTGGCTGTAAATACAAATCCAGGTGGAGCTTGGCTGGCTAGCCCACCGCTCATCTCCTGTGCTGTGTTCCCTCCCACCACCCCACTGTTTCCTAAGTTTCATGGAAGAAAATTTTTCCACGGACCAGTGAGGGTGGAGCAGCCAAGCTCTGTGGCCTGGTCTCTAACAGTCCAGGGACTGGTACCAGTCCATGGCACAGGAGTTGTAGAAAATAGAGCTATAGTATCCTAAAATCTCTGAAAATTTGGGAGCAAATCTCATAGTTGCTAGTTTAATTTTTATAGAGATATTTTTATAGTTTAAAAAGAGCAACTGTTTAATGTTATTTTTAAAAAGTATGCAGGTGATTGTTTTTTTCAATTTGCAATATTCCTTTGTATTAGAAATTATTTTATGTTCAGTAATGTGTGAGCATTGGTTACAGGTTTTTCCAGTTGATTGTTTTTAATTGCAATATTTATGCTCTATAAAGTCATTGCAAATATTGACTTAGCAAATACTAAACCATGACTCCTAGGGTAAATATTTACATGTAAACGTGTACATATCTCACATTGATTATAATCTTAAATTTTAAAAACATTCCATCATGGTAGATTCTGTTTACTTTATTTCACAAAAGAGAAACAAATTTCAGAAGTGTTAACTAAGTGACTTGCCTGAGGCCACCCCACTAACGGGTATCAGGGTAAGGACTTAAATCCTGTCTAATTGAACTGCACTTTAGACTGAATGGACCTAACAGATATATATATATAGAACACACCACACAACAGAAACAAAATACACATTCTTCTCAAGTGCACATGGAATATTCTCCAAGATAGATCATATTTTAGGCCAAAAAACAAGTCTTAACAAGGATAAAAAGATTGAAATCATATCAAGTATCTTTTTGGACCACAGTGATATTAAACTGGAAATTAATAACAGAAGGAATCATAGAAAATTAATAAATATGTGGAAATTAAGATGCTCCTGAAAAACTATTGGGTCAAAGAAAAATCAAAGAAGAAATTTTTTTGAAGTCTCTTGAGACCAAAAAAAAAAAAAATGGTAACACACATATCAAAATGTGTGGGATGCTGCAAAAGTAGTTCTAAGAGGGAAGTTTGTAGCGATAAGCACCTACATCAAAAACGAAGAAAGATTTCCCCCACTCTGGGCTGGCTCAGAGGAGTGCGCCGGACAGTAGTAGAAATTTAATAGATAGTATAAAACAGTTTTTCTAAAATATTTATGCCTATTTTTAGTCAATAAAAGTTTTTATTGCTTCATATCCTAATCATTCTTTTACTTTCACTTGGTACATTTTTTTTTGAAAGTAACGATCAAGGCATTAATCATTCAAGGACATCAATTGCATTGTTCCTAGCAGCTTCTTTTGTAAGGAGACACCATGCTAGTTGTTCAGCAGTGAGGAGATAGAGCAGCTCACAGAGCATCAGCTCTCCAATTATGCATGATCCACAAGATGGGGCAGACATCTATGAGTGCATGCAGCAGCAGTGAGGAAGTCTCCAGAGATCAGCAATGGTGACACCTTTGGTGGACAACAAATGTTCAACTTTCATTTCGAATGTGGCACAACAGGAGAATTCAATGCATCAATTTAGAAGATAAGACTAATGATCAATGCAAGAGCTTCCCAGCTATTGTATTGCCCTTACTTCTCAGGTGGCTGGGTGTCCTGGGGAGAGTGGAATCCTTAAGCTGGTCAGCCAGGAGCAACCTCTTCTACCTCAGTAGATGCAGTTCATCCTCCTGTATCAGTCAGGATAAACTAGGTCACACTTCCCAGTGTCAAAGTAGATTAAAAACTCTAAAGGCTTATTTTTTGATCATGACATATAAGCTGAGCTTCCTGGTCCACACCATCTGCACTCAGGGATGCAGGTCTATAGACCCTCTACCATCTTGAGCATACTTAATTGTTGTGGCACAGATAAGGGAATGGGACAAAGCACACACTGGCTCTGAAAGCTTCAACCAGGAATTGACACTTGTCACTTTTTGTAATTCAATGGCCAAAGTAAATGAAATGGTGATACCTACCTTCAGGAGAACAGCGCTATAATCCTTCAATGGGCCTAGAAGAAAGAAAACCAGAAATATTGACCAGCGTGAATAATTACCATGCCTAAAAATGTTATCATTTTCTATATGATGTAGAAAAGTTTAGAAAGTTCCTGCCTGTATCTCTTGTTATCCAAGAGTAATGATTTCTAGAATATCCAAGAAATCAGATGTAACCTGGACCATGGAGTAAAATTTTAAAATTTTTTCAATGTGTGGTGGGAAACTAGAGCTATGAGAATATAAACAGATGTTGGCCCTTGGCTGATGTGACTAAAAACAAACAAACTAACAAAAAACAAGCAAAGAACAAAAATATTATTGATCACTTATGATGGTTTTTGTACCTTTTCATCACATCTGGGTGAAACTCACCTGTCAGTTCAGAAAACTGGTACCAGCAACACATATAATCTTGTAGCCAATGAGTAGTTTAGACTTTATGGTTAAGGACAAGGTACTTATTATTCTTTTCTCTGCTTTCTGTGAAGAGGGATTTTCCCTGGTTCTTACTCCCCTCCTCACTCAGGGAAAGTGGGATGCTTTTTCAGAATGGTGAATTTGAAATGAAGACTGGATGTGCATAGCTCAGCCACCTCCCTTCTCTCCCACTAGAGAGCCAGCTTGCCTTCTTAAAACAATGTTCTGGTCTGCCTCTTCATGAAATAGATTTTACAAACACACAGTAGGAAAGCCCGTGGTAGTTCAGAGATGCCTGTGACTGGAACTAAACTGTGATTTTTGTGGTTCAGTAATAGGGAACCCTATTGTTTCTGGATACCTAGGGCAATCTGTTATCTGATGTCTTATTGATACTTTGATGCCCATCTGTTCAGTTTCATAGACTATCTCTCAGTGAGTTCTTCCTACTCCGTATTTTTTGTCCTTTTTTTTTAATTTCAGCATATTATGGGGGTACAAATGTTTGGATTACATATATTGCCTTTGCCCCACCTGAGTCAGAGCCTCAAGTGTGTCCATCCCCCAGACAGTGCACATCGCATCCATTAGGTGTGAATATACTCATTCCCTCCTCCCCCATCTCTCCTGCCTGACACCTGATGAATGTTACTACTATATTTGTGCTTAAATGTTAGTTAAGTCAGTTTATACCAATTTGATGTTGAGTACAGGTGGTGCTTGTTTTTCTATTCTTGCGATACTTAGTAGAATGGGTTCCAGCTCTATCCTGGATAATACAAGAAGTGCTAGATCACCATTGTTTTTTGTGGCTGAGTAGAACTCCATGGTATACATATACCACATTTTATTAATCTACTCTTGTATTGATGGGCACTTGGGTTGTTTGCACATGTTTGCAATTCTGAATTGTGCTGTTATAAACATTCTAGTGCAGATGTCTTTTTTATAGAAAGTTTTTTGTTTCTTTGGGTAGATGTCCAGTAATGGGATTGCTGGATCAAATGGTAGTTCTACTTGTAGCTCTTTAAGGTATCTCCATATTACTTTCTACAGAAGTTGCACTAGTTTGCAGTCCCACCAGCAGTGTATGAGTGTTCCACAGTGTATGAGTGTTCCTATGCGGGTGTTCTCCGCATCCATGCCAATATTTATTGTTTTCAGACCTTTTGATAAAGGCCATTCTCACTGGAGATAAGTGATATCTCATTGTGGTTTTGATTTGTATTTCCCTGATGATTAGAAATGTTCAGTATTTTTAATTTTAGTTATTCTGGTGGTGAGTAGGGATTTGGCATTGTGATTTTGATTACATTTCTCTGGTAATTAGTAACACTTCATGTTTATTGGCCATTTGAAAATCCTGTTTTGTGAATTGTCTGTTCCAGCCTTTTGTCCCTTTTTCTATTGTGTTGCCTGTTTTATTTCTTATGGATTCAAGAGGTTCTTTATATATCCTAAATACAAAAGCTCTTTTATAGGTTATATGTATTTCAAACGTATTCTTCTACTCTACATCTTACATCTTACTCTCTTAATGGTGTCTTTTGATGAACAGCAGTTCTTAATTTTAATTAACTCCCATTTATCATGTTTTTATTTATAGTTATTGCTTTGGTAACCTGTTTAAGAAATATTTGCCTACTTTAGTTTCTATAAAATATCCTGTTACTATCTATTATCTTCTAAAAGTTTATTATCTTTCACATTTGATACTTTAATTCATTTATAATGAAAGAGATTTGTACCAAATTTATTATATGGATACTTAAGTGATCTGTCATGATTTATTAAATAATGACCTTTCCCCACTGCTGCAGGGTACTTCTTCTGTAGTATCAAGTTTTCCTACGTATACAGCTTTATTTCTGGTATTTATATTTTTTCCATTGATCAATTCTTTTTATTCTTGCCAAGGTACCACTCTGCTTCAATTACCAAATGTTGGTATCATTTAGTGTACATCCTAAAACTCCTGATTGTAAATATTGCCTTTTCTAATTTACTGTTTCCCTCTCCTCAATTTTTGAGATGAATGATTTATTTTCTCTAGCAAGTTTATTTAGGATTATATAGTTCTGCAAAACCACAATTTTACCTGCATCTCCCGGGCTTGATACAGGGTATTTTTCATTTTCAATTAGTTCAGAATATTTCCCAATTTCCATTGTGATTTCATTTTGACTCATGGACTCACGTGCGACTTAAAAGTGTATTTCTTAATTTCCAAATCCTTGCTTTTCTTTTCTTTTTTTTCTATGACTGAGTCTAATTTAATCCTAGTCTAGTCATAAAATATAATCTGTATAATTTGTTTTTGCAATTTCATGAAACTTCTATTATGGCCCAGGTATGGTAAATTTTGGTAAGTATTTTATGTATATCTAAAAATAATATGACTTGCAGTTGTGTGCATGATATTCTAAATGTATTATGTCAATTTGTTAATAATTTTCTTATAAATATTTTATTTCCTTATTAATTTTTGTCAACTTATTTCCAGTTTATGAAAGTATTAAAGATTTCTAATAATAACAATTTTTGCTTTGTGGATTTTTTTTTTAGTTCAAAATATTAAGGGGGTACAAATTTTTGGTTACATGGATCACTTTTGTCTTGCTTGAGTCACAGCTATAGTATGCCCATCACCAAATTAGTGTTCATTGTGACCATTAGTTAGGTTTTTCCTCCTACTCTCCCCTCCCCTCCTCCTGCTTGATTTCCACTAAGTTTTACTTCTCTCTGTGCATATATGTGCTGATTGGTTACTTCCAATTTAATAGCAAGTACATATGTTGTTTGTTTTTCCATTCTTTAGATACTTCACTTAGGATAATGGTCTCTGGTTCCAACCAAATTGTTGCAAAAGGCATTGATTCATCCTTTTTTATGGCTGAGTAGTGCTCCATGATCTACATATACTACATTTTGTTAATCTACTTATGAATTGATGGGCACTTGGGTTGATTCCACATCTTTGCAATTGTGAATTATGCTGCAAAACATGCAAGTGCAGGTGTCTTTTTGATAAAATGACTTCTTTTCTTTTGAGTAGATACCCAGGAGTAAGATTGCTGGATCAAATGGTGGACGTACTTTTAGTTCTTTGAGGAATCTCCATACTGTTTTCCATAGAGGTTGTACTTATTGGCAGTCCCACCAAAAATGTAAAAGTGTTGCTGTCTCTCTGTATTCCTACCAGCATTTATTTTTTTAGACTTTTTAATAAAAACCATTCTAACAGGGTAAGGCAATATCTCACTGTGGTTTTAATTTGCATTTCTCTGATGATTAGTGACATTGAATATTTTTTCTTATGTTTATTGGCCATTTTTCTTCTTTTGAAAAGCTTCTGTTCATGTCTTTTTCCCATTTTTTAATGGGGTTGTTTATTTTTTTCTTGCTGACTTGCTTGAGTTCTTTGTAGATTCTGGATATGAACCCTTTACCAGATGCATAGTTTGTGAATATTTTCTCCCATTCTGTAGGTTGTCTATTTGCTCTGTTGATTTTTTCCTTAGCTGTACAGAAGCTTTTTAATTTAATCAAGTTCACATATGTATTTTTATTATTGCTGTAATTGCCTTTGGAGTCTTAGTCATAAATTCTTGGCCTAGGCAGATATCTAGGAGGGTTTTACCTACAGTTTCTTCTACAATTCTTTCTTTTTCTTAAATTTCAGAATATTATGGGGGTGTAAACGTTTCTACTGAGTTTTACTTCTATTAGTGCACATGAGTGGGTAATTGATTAGTTTCAATTTAATAGTACATATGGTTTTGTGAATTACATTTAAATCTTCTTTACATCTTTAAGTTTTGTGAGTAGTAAGGAAGATATGGATTCTGTTTAATTCTTCTGCATGTGGTTGCCCAATTTTCCCAGCATAATTTATTGAACAGGGTTTCTTTTCCCCAGTGTATATTGTTGTCTGCTTTGTCAAAGGTCTGTTGGCTGTTATGTAGGTGGTTTTATATCTGGGTTCTCAGTTCTGTTCCATTGGTCTATGAGTCTGTTCTTGTGCCAGTGCCATACTCTTTTGGTTACTATAGCCTTGTAGTATAGTTTGATGTCTGGTAATATGATTCCTCCAAATTTGTTTATTTTTGCTTAAGATTGCAATGGCTATTCAGGCTCTTTTGTGATTCCAAACAAAGCATAGAATTCTTTTTTCTAGATATGTGAAATATGATATTGGTATTTTAATGGGGATTGCATTGAATCTGTAAATCACTTTGTGTGGTGTGGACATTTTAACAATGTTGATTCTACTGATCCATGAGCATGATATGTTTTTCCATTTGTTTGTGTCATCTTCAATTTTTTCCTTGGCATTTTGTAGTTCTCTTTGTAGAGATCTTTCATCTCCTTGGTTATGTATATTCATAGGTAGTTTATTTTCTTGGCAGTTATTGTGAGTAGTATTGTGTCTTTAATTTGACTCTCAGCTTGACTGTTTTTGGTGTATAGAAATGCTACTGATTTGTGTACATAGATTTTGTAGCCTGATACTTTGCTGAATTTATTTATCAATTCCAGGAGTCCGTTGGTCGAGTCTTTGGGGTTTTCTAGATAGAAGATCATAATTTCAATGAAAAGCAATAATTTGACCTCCTCTTTCCCTTTTTGGATACCCTTTATTTTTTTCTCTTTCCTGATTTCCTGGATTGGACTTCAGTGTTTTGAGGCTCTATTATTGAATGCATACAAATTGATAACTGTTACATCTCCAAAATGGATAGAAGTGTTACATATGTAATATTCCTCAATCTCTAATTTATTTTTCCCTGAAGTCTATTTTATAATATTGGTATAGCTACATTAGCTTAGTTTTCTTTAGTGTTGTATATTATATCATTCTGCACCCATTTGCTTCAAAATTGATGTATATTTATATGTAAGGTATGTGTTATATTATAAACATAGTTTTTAAAAATCATTATTTAATCAAATTTGAGCCCACAGCACCAGTATTACATGGGAACTTGTCAGAAATGTAAATTCTCAACCCCTAAGGTAGACTTCCTGATTAGACACTCAAAAATTTGTGTTTTAATAAGCCCTCCAGGTGATTCTGAGGCATATTTAACTTGTAAACCACTACTATATAGTTATATTAAAAGTTGAATTATAGCTCAGCGTGGATGAATTTTGCAAACATAATGATGAATAAAAGAAGCCAGACACAGAAGATTATATACCGTATGATTCCTCTCAAAGTATAAAAATATTTTAAAAATGGATATTTAACTTTAAAAGCATAATAGCTGTTACATTTGGGGAAAGAAAGGAAATAAGTGGCTTTCTATAATTCTGGTAATGTCATAATTTGTACACTTTCTGTACATATCTGTTATGGGTTGAGTTTTGTCCCCACAAAAATATAAATTTAAGTTCTAACCTTCAATAAATCAGAATTTGACCAGGTCTTTACAAAGGTAATCAAGTTAAAAATAGGTCATTAGAAGAGTGGGTCCTAATCCAATATGACAGGTGTCCTTATGAAAAAGAGAATTTTGAAACAGACATAGATGCACACAGAGGGAAGACATAGGGGAGAATGCCATGTGAAGATGGAAGATTAGAACAATGCATCTACAAACCAAAGAACGCCAAAGATTTCTGGCCAACCACCAAAAGCTAAGATAAAGCAAGAAAAAATTCCCTGCAGGTTTCAGAGGAAGCCTGGCTCTGCCGACACCTTGATTTCAGATTCCTGGCTTCCAGAACTATGAAATAATAAATTTATATTGTTATAAGTCACCCAGTTTGTGGTATTTTGTTTTTCCCAGGCAGCCTTGTGAAACTAAAATGATAAACAATGTCCTATGTCAATAAGTTTGTTTTTTATAAAGCACATCCTTCTAGATAACTGTTATTCCATGTCACACTCAATCTTGGCTATTGAGAAGAGATAGTAAAATGAAATTACATACTATAATTTAAAAAGTAAGCCACACCATAGTATATACTTTGATAAACAACATTTATAAATTAGCTTTTATTGATTATCTCTTTCTTATTAAAATTATTTACTTTCCAAATTTCTGTGAGATTTATTTAAAAATTAATTTACTGTGGTATGGTCAGTTCTTTAATTCTTAAAAGGAGACGTTGAGGAGAGGGCAGTGGAGGAACTTTCCATTAAAACCTGAAAAGTGTCTGCCAATCAAAAATCATAAGAATTTAAGATAAAGCATCTTAAAGCAACAATAAATGTGAGTGTCAGGGTAACCCAAAAAGCTAGTGCATTGGTTTATGTATTTGTTCTTACAGAGAATTTCTGGAAGCACTTTGCTTCATAAAATAAGTGATGCCTGTCTATTTTCTGCTAATTTTATTTCACATTCTTATGGCTACATTTTTTCCCTTGAGAATCACTCATCCAACCAAGTAAGGATATTTGCAGTGCTTTTATAAATCAATTGATGAATTATGAAACATCAAGAATGTCTCAAACAGTATTTTAACATTATAAAGGAATGCTTCAAATATATGCTGTTTTCTTAGGAATGGTTATTGTTTTAAAATTTAGTACTATTACATAGTTACTCACTAACTCCAGACAAAATAAAGATCATGTTTTTGTCCATGACTTAACTCTTCAATTATTATTATTCATCTTACCTACAGTTCTATGATATTGGTGATTTGTTCAATTGATAAATTCCTTTTTTTCTTCCTAACTGCCTGCTTCCTCATTCTGATATCTTATGAACAAATTGATGTTTTCAACATCAGTTTTTATTAAGCAGGCATTTTTATTTTTACTCACATAGCTTCTTATTGTTTCACATGCAGTTATACAGATTCCATTCTTAAGCCACAGCTTGGCACATCTGCCCTCAGCTCTGAAATGATGTCACGGGCAACTGTGGTGTATATCTGGCTTGAAAACCTATCAGAAAGAAAAGAGTACAATTATTTCCCAATGTCTGTTAAAGTGGTGTATTCAGAGCCTCAGGAGCTGTCAGTAATTATCCTGGGTGATGAGAATAGTACGTGTTGAAAGCTTTAGACCTGTGGCAATTCAAAGGCAGGGCAATGGAGTGACCCTTCCAGGGTGCAGGCAATAATTCTAATCTAAATAGAGTAACAATAAAATCGATTAAGATTAGTCAGCTTTTTATCACTATGAGCCTGTAATTTTAAACTATGTTAAGGATTAGATACTCGATCCCCCCCAAATTTGGGGGCCTAAATTCTAAACTGTGGATGCACTCATATACCCGCACATGCACACGCATGCACATAACTTCTTGTCAAATCTGCACATCTGTTAGTTATCCTTTAACATTTTGTTCTATATGGAAGGTCATTTGAAGAATTTCCAGTTACACCATTGGCCCACACCACAGGAAGACTTTGCTGCACGCATTTCTTTGGAAATTAGTATCAGGCTTTGGGCTAAGTTGTTTGCTCCCACTCCTGTGGAGCTACTATTCCTCTATTTAAACAGCCAATGTGAAATAACAATAATAGATGAAGAAAACGAAGATAAGCTACAGCAATTTTTATGTGAAAACTTAGAATTTTTATTTTTATTTTGAACATAAAATTTTGAAACAAAATGAGAATTACGAGATCCACTTTGCTTGTCAATTGAACACTTTAGTTCATATATCAAATACTTGAATTTGAATGTCTTTAGAATTAAAATGTCATCCCCTTTAACTGTCAATTACTATTATAAAAATGAAGAATATATCAAAAACTAAGTATTGTTACTGGTTGTCACATGAATGTTACTGAAAACAATTTTGTGATACAGAAGAAATATTAGATGTTGCGTGCCAAATGACCATGTGCGCTTACTGACCCACTGTAGGACCTTACTCACTGTTATTTTGCAGGCTGGGCCCTTGCAGGTATAAAACTATATGAGAAATGGCCCACTAAGGGGCTAATTACACTTTTAAACACTTCAAAAAATCAGTTTATCATATTTAATTTCATTCGATTCAAGTAATATTAACTGAGTGCCACCTCGACATTAGGCTGATGAAGATGCAGCAGCAAAGACTTTGAATTCCTTGCTAAAGATTGACATCAAACAAGTGTGAACCATTCCAGGCCTTCAGAGATCTTACAAACTAGAACAGGGATCAGCAAGCTAGCCCACAGCTTGCGTTTTGTTTTTTTTGTTTGTTTCCTAACGGTTCAATTGGGATATAGTTATGCTCACTCATTTATATATTGTCTACAGCTGTTTTCTGGCTGCAATGCTAGAACTGAGTAGCTGTAGCAGAGACCGTATAGCCTGCAAAGCCTGAAATAATTATCTTCTGGCTTATTACAGAGTTTGCCGAGCCCTGGTTTAAGGAGAGAAGTCGTTCACTAAACATTTAATTATAAATATTGTGAGAGTTACAAAAAGGAAAGTGCAGGGTGGTATGGAAACTTATTTCTAAAGGATTTAATTTCTAGAGATCTGAGGAAATAATAAATAAAAATGGTATATTTACCATTTCTTGAGATATGGGCCACGAAAGGGTAACAAATGTAGGGGGATAGGCTGAAAAAATTCAGAAAATACCAGAGTAATTTTCCAGATAAAGAAAAGGTTTAGGCTTTTGCATTAGCCAGACAGAAATGAAAATGCAGAAGGCAGAAGGCCCTGATCTCTGAATAAGAAATCAGAAGGGCCACAAATATACCATGTTCATGCACTGTTTGCATTGAGACAATGCTTTATTTCATTAAACTACTTAAATGAAAATCAACTCGGTAAGATCATATGGGCCTATGTTTTTAACATAAATCATGATTAGATTTACATGATCAGTAAAATGATGTGAACTTGAGAGATCTATCATCGTACCAAGTATTTTAGGGCAGTTCTCCAGCAGTGAAAGCCAAAATGAAGACTACTGTGCAAGTAATTTATGGACTCAGGTTTTTTTTTTTCTTCAAGTGAAACCTGTGTGGGATTGAGGGAAACAGCTTACAGAGGTAAAGAAGTTATGCAAGGATTTGGGTACAGGTGGAGGGTAGTTTCAGCCTGATTCCCCAGGGAGCTCTGTGGCCTGAATGCCATCACAGAGTCAGACACCTGAGGCAAAGAGGCATAAATTTCCAGGTGTCTCCAGATAAGGAAACTCCCACTGTGGATAATTATACAGACAAGGGAGAAGCTCTGAGACCTCAGAAGCTTCTTGGAGATGGGCATATTGGCCCAGTAAAGGGGCTCTTAGAGGGGTGCCAGCAGCATCTGTTATCGGTGGAATGGGAAAAATTACTGTTAAAGAAGACTCCTACTCCTTGAAAGTTTCTTGCTCGCATGACTTCTTAGCTTTGGCAGATCCTGAACTCTTTGAAGACAGGGACCATCTCTTCATCCCTCTGTGTGTATCTATGTGTATGTGTGTGGCTGTGTCTGTATGTGTACCCCTGCTTTTTCTATGCCCAACATAGTACCCAAGAGAAAAATTAATTAATGAATTATTATAAAACAGTGAAAATATTTTTTTTAGATTCTACTTGACATCTGGTAACCTGCAAGGGTGCTCTCAAAGGGAATACTCTGATACCATGTTGGGGTAGAGAATAGAAAAACTTATCCTTCTTAACTTTCCTGTGCAAGAATATCCTAATAGGTAAATAGAAACCATGTGATTCCAGGGGAGAATGTGAAAACTCAGAGCTAATATAATCTGGAGAAAAATTTTAGAGGGAAGAAATATTTTCAACATTTTAGTCTCAGCAATTTTCAAACAACCATTTAAAGATTCTGTCCCTATAGTTTTGCTCTATGGCTGAACGAAATTGTTGTTTAATTATCTTCCATCAGGAGGTATGTGAGGTTAGTCCTCAGAGTCACCCACCTATTGCATGTTGATTGGTTTATTTTATATGGAATTATTCCTTTTGCCACTAAGAGGATTGTGAATGACATCAGAATCTGTGGGGAGCCAAACTTTCCTGCCTCTCTCCAAATAGATATTAGAAAATTGTTTATTAGAGTTAAAAAAAAAAGAGAGATTCCAAAGAAAACAGAAAAATTTATCTGGAATGACGAAGAAAGTGAAAGAGAGAGAAAGAGATTTGACTTCTTTTGATTAAGGAGAGGTGGCATAGAAAATTTCTGACTGGAAATGAGAAAATTGGGTAGGATTTGGCTGATGTTTCTACATTAAAGGAAGAAGTGATTTTTTTCTTAAATCTTGTTTTCATTACCCTTAATTGATTACGCATAGCTCCCTGGAATGGAAAGAACTACACATATTTTCTTCATAAGGATATTTCATTTTATTTTTTGTGTGTGAAACACAAGGAAGTTAAAACTTTTGGCTGCTTCAAGAACCACTTCTCATTTTTATTAATGAACAGTGGATATGTACCCCCATCTTAAAAATTTTTAATTTTGATTTTGACACATAATAATTGTACATATTTATGAAGTACAGTGTGATGTTCCAGTACATGTTTATCTATATAATGATCAAATAGGATTTTTAGCCTATCATCTCATACATTTATAATTTCTCTGTGGTGAGAACGTCCAAAATCCTATTTTCTAGCTATTTTGAAATATACATACAATATTATTAACCATATTCATCCTGCTATGCAATAGAACACCAGAACTTCTTCCACCTACCTAGCAGTAACTTTGCGCCCACTGACCGATTTCTCCCTCTTCCTCTCACAGCCTCCCCTGCCTCTGGTAACCACTGTTCTACTTCTATCAGATCTTCTTTAGATTACACATAGGAGAAGGATCATGCTGTATTTGTCTTTCTGTGCCTGGCTTATTTCACTTAACATAATGTTCTCCAGGTTCATCCCTTTTACAGAAATGACAGAATTTCATTATTTTTTAAAGCTGAATATTATTCCATTATGTATCTATACCATATTTTCATTATCCACTCATCCATCGATGGACACTTAGGTTGATTCCATACGTTGGCCATTCTGAATAGTGCTATAATAAAAAGAGGAAGTGCAAATCTCTCTTTGACCCACTGATTTCCTTTTCTTTCCTTTGGATGAATAGCCAGTAGTGGAATTGCTAGATCACATGATAGTTCTATTTTTAATATTTTGAAGAACACACATACTGTTTTCCGTAATGACTGTGCCAATTTGCAATCAAACCAACAGTATATAAGAGTTTCCCTTTCTCCACATCCATGCCAGAATTTGTTATTTTTATCTTTTTCATAATAGCCATTCTAATTAGAATGAGGTTATGGTTTTGATTTGTATTTTCTTGATGATTAGTGATGTTGAGCATTTTTTCATATATATGCTGGCCATTGGTACGTCTTTGAGAATTCAGGTATTTTGCTCATTTTTAATCAGGTTATTTGTGTTTTTTTTTTCTATTGAGTTGAGTTCCTTATGTATTTATTTTGTATATTAACCCGTTAGATGAATAGTTACATAATTTTTTTCCCATTTTGTAGGGTGTCTTTTCAGTCTGTTGATTGTTTTGTTTGCTATGTAGATTTTTTCTAAGTTTGATGGAATCTCATTTTTTTCAATTTTTGCTTTTGTTTCCTGTGTTTTAGGATCTTATCCAAAAATTCTTGTACAGACCAATGTCATGAGGTGTTTCCCCTATGTTTTCTTCTGGTGGTTTTGTCATTTGGGGTCATTCATTTAAGTCTTTGATCCATTTTAGTTATTTTTATGTATGGTGAGAGATGGGGGTCTAGCTTCATTCTTCTGCATGTGGATATCCAATTTTCTCAGCATCATTTATTGAACAGACTGTCCTATCTCCATTATGCGTTCATGGTACCTTTGTCAAAAATAAGTTGGCTGTAAGTGTGTTGATTTATTTGGGGATACGTTATTCTCTTCTACTGGTAGATGTATCTATATTTATGCCAATACAATGTTGTTTTTTATTACCATTGCTTTGTAGTATATTTTAAAGTCAGGTAGTGTGATGCTACCAGCTTTACTCTTTTTGTTGAAAACTGCTTTTTCTATTCTAGGTCTTTTTTGGTT